>JBCAUG010025188.1:0-10513 GCA_038406175.1 Haplosyllis leylae
CAATTACTGGTAATGACATTTAATCCTGACATATATCCTGGATTCTCATCTGCAATAAAGAGGAGACGCAGGCATGATTGAGAAAGCTATGACCCTAAACTTTTAAAGAGATTCTTCGCAGTGTAGCACAAAATAAGCTGATCTAGGAGGCGACCCCGTCTTCTAGATTTTTGTACCCCAGTATATATACAATTTTAGATCCCAACAATTAATTTTTTAAAAAAAACGATAGTGAATTTTGGGTCCAATTTTAAAAAGTAACAACAAAAGTTAACTACTGAAAAAGTTTCTAGTTTCCCTACACTTGACATATATTTTCCATTTTCAACTCTATATTTACTCTTTTCATTCATATATATTTGCAAAGAAAACTCTGAAATATAGTGACACAAAGTAATTTTAAAGATACATAGAACCATGATTTCAACAAAGGAGGAGAATGCACATTTCACTCTAAAAATGCCAGAACGTTTGGCGCCTAGAATTCAAAGTGAAAATCTTTTTAATCTCTAACATCAATGAAAAGTATCCCCTGCTGGACAGATCAATGCCAGTAAAACTAATACATGTATCAATATAACATTCAATATAGTACAACAGTAGTAGTATTACTGCTCAGCCTATTGATCCAGATTTTTCATAACTTCTTCAGCATTTTCTCTTGAGCATTTTCTCTTCAGCATTTGCTCTTATTAGTTCCAAGAAATTGTCCAATACCCAAAGCAATAAATATTAGTACTTGACCGTTGTTGTGGTATTTGATGTAGCTTTAGCTGATATTTGGGTAAAAAATCTTTGCAATGATTCCAGAATATAAATTCAGAATAATTGATGGCTCATTAGAGTCACCTAAGTGGTTGATTGATGGTTTTTGCCCCGAAATTTTGGGTCCATGGGGGGGGGGACCTACAAAGTCCTTTTGCAGCTCTATGAATGCAGATAGGGTGGGGATTGTACTTGCAGGTGGTGGGGACACCTGGCCACTACATGTCTTAAACAAACTTTTTGAACTTTGTGCACTTAGAGGCAGTAGGGAATGGAAAAATAGTTGAAATTGCATGGGTGCAAGGGCATGAGGCCTTGCACCCTGGGCATGAGGGCACAAGGCCTTGCACCCTTGGCATGAGGGCACAAGGCCTTGCACCCTTGGCATGAGGCCTTGTGCCCTGGGTATGAGGGCACAAGGCCTTGCACCCTGGGTGTGAGGGCACAAGGCCTTGCACCCTGGGTGTGAGGGCACAAGGCCTTGCACCCTGGAAACGAGCCACCTGGTGAAACTTTCACTACCTGATATTTTAATCTAATGAATGGGTAAAATGAACAAATAACTCATGGACCCAAATTAGTCACACAAAATTGATAGGTGAATGACAGACAGACAGTTCCAACAATCTAACAGTTATGTAAACAGAAAATGCACAGTTTGGTTACACTTAAGTACTCGTATTATCCGCATAATGTACATATCCGACATACATACAATCCATGTATGAAAAGACAAGTGTTTTGTATGCACAATTGAGTTTTTCCTAAAATAATAAAAAAATAATTCTATGGAATCTGTAGAATTTGTACTATTTTTGGTCATTTTCATTTGTAAAATTACTGAAAATAGTATTCTACAAATACTCTAGATTCTGTAGATTCAAAAGAATTCAATAAGTGAAAACTCGAATGTTTTCTTTTGTCTTCGCTGGATCTATTATTTGTTATTTCCAACAAAAAATACCCAATGGCTCACAAATTGAAAACCATTTTGTTGTTAACGTTTGTTTTTCCGAATAATACACTTATTAGGCTGGCCTTCCCCTTATTATATTGTAACTTTATATGATAAATTCCACTGACTGATCAGCCAAACAATCAAAGTTTTCACAAATAACACAAATCTGACATTTTTATGAAAAATTGACCAAAATTTACTACTGATCAGTTCAGAAGTCTGATGCTTATCGAATTGGCGTGACCAGACGTCTGTTGAACAGGAGATATTTAAACTGAATTACACTCTATTGATTCCAGAAATGATCGAATTCCAAAAAAGTGAAGTGGTGCAAGAAACAAAATTCAATTTAAAGACCTCCTATTTAATACGTGTATGGTTAGCACAATTGAATAGCCATCGGACTTCTAAACTAGTGATGGTCAGTTGTGAGTTCAGTTCCTACTGGAGGTAAATTTATTTTTTCTCAAACCTTTTTAATATGCCTCGATGTCAATTTGGTACAGAAATACCAGAAATGACAGATTTGGGTTATTTGCGAAAACCTCGACTCGATGGTTTGGTGACGGTTAACATCAATCGCACCGTGTCCGTAGTTACCACAAGAACATGAACGCAGCGGATCAGTTTCAGCCGGCTTGTTAAAAATCAGGCAGTGAAAGTTTCACCACGAGGTGGCTCGTTCGCTCCCCTTCGCTTATTTTAGTTTTGTGCTAAATGAGGACAACGCATTGAATTTGAACTTTTCTTTGTTCACTCAGCTACCAAAGAAAGGCAAACAGTTTTATTGGTGAAAAAATAGATAACACAAAAACACTGCTCATCCTTCACCTCCACTTGGACTTCATGGATGGCTTCTGGATTTACGGTACTTTCAGCTCAAGTTCTTTGGATCAGTCTTTTGTTTCAATTGAATGGCAAAATCCCTGACGAAGTATTACCAATTAGCATGTAACTACATATTTGTATTGTTGCCAGGTTCAAAGAAATATTTAAAATAATGAACACATCTGAAAGTTACATTTTGGTCGGTGAAATATATTTGTAGTGATTTAATGGTGATTCAACTCCACACAAACTAACCACAATCAACTAACATCAAAAAGTTGGAAAAAATTGTTCTATCATTGGAAACATCAAATTTCCAAACCACAAATGAATATATTTATCAGTGCAGCGATTACAGTTCATTGTGCATTTTCTTCATTTTCTCATTGTGCAGTTTACTAAGATAATTGACTTTTTCATCAAACTGTTTTGTCAAACGTTCTTTCATCCATTCCATGTACCTGTCCTCGATATAGTTATATCTCTCTGGATATTTAACAAAACTTTCCATAGGGTATGATCTGTAATGGTGAAGCATACCTTCTGATGGATCAACAATATATTCTTTGCCTTCAGATGTTAATGCATAAGGCGAATGGAGATCTAAGCTGATGGCCAGGTCTGCATCATACATTGCTTTGGAACGAATCTTTCCAGCTGGAACAACCACATCAGTTCTCCAAAATGATGACTGTGAGATTAATTCCTGTTGATCCTTTTCTTGAAGTGTGTAATTTCTTCTAAAATACGCATGTTGAAATAAATAAACACCGTAATTTTCTCTGGCAATATTGGACATGAGTTCAGGCCATGTATGCACCATTCGAGGCACTAATACCTCATCCAAATCCGTCACAGTTATGTACTTGTATTTATTTCTCATTCTGTAGTAGCAATCATTGATTGTACCCCTCTGACAAAATACGTTGGCATTTAATTTCGGTGGAAACGGCCACGGTAGCACATTCACTTTAAAATCATCCGACGATTGATCAGCGTACATATCCAATGCCCTTTTTGTATCTGTTCCCACTGAATATGTGTAAACTGTTATTTCCCTGGCTCCCAACAATCTATGTAATTCAAACATTTCAATTACCATAGTCCAATTCCTGAAACGGTTGTACAATGGCTGAACACAGAGAGCATGACCACTCTTTTTCTCAGCCGGTGTTGGGTCTCTATTCAGGATCATCAGATTATTTTCCGATCTTGAACATGGTGTATCAGTAACTGACACTGCATACGGAACTTCTCTCTGTTCTCCTGATGGAAGATGGCAAATGATGAAATGAGAACTCCAAGCATCAGCATGCGCTAAACTTGGGTAGATCACTTTGTATATAGCAGGACCCACAGAAACGGCAACATCTTGGTCTTCATAGCAGAAAGTACAAAATAGATCACCAATCTTGTTGAATCTTTCTTGCAAGCCCGCACCAATAATCCGAATGGACGGACCATTGGCTGTTGGTCTCTCTTCAAAGAATGCGGAATACACGATGACTGGCCGATGTGCTACTTCTTGCCAAGTCCTCGGTTCCTGATCGAACTCTGGCCTTGATAAACTTCCGGGGGAACATTTTTCTAAATGTTGTTCTCTGGGTTTAGCTGAAGGTTCCAATTCCTCTGAAAATCCCGAACTTGTCAGACAAAGGACGACAATCGCAGTGTTCAAGATGATCATTTTCACATAACCTGTCCAAATAAAATGGATGGCCCATTAAATCTTGCATGCAAAAAAAATTCCCAAATTCGATGTTTTTACATATATGTCTACAATCACCGGGATTGCAATGACGTTGATGTTGATGTTAATTCAGGGGCCCCGTAGTGTAGTGGTTAGCGTTTAGCGCTGCTACGCAGGCGACCATGGGAGGGGGGCAGGGTGGAGATGATGGGCAATGTCTCCATAAACCAGCCCCGTGTGAAAGGATGGTATGGCATTGTCAGAAGCAACAACTGATCTCAATTAAGATTCTAATCTTGTCACCTTGAGGTACTCACACCAAGGTTGGGTGAGTGGCAGGCAGGTTCCTGGATGGGGAGTTAAGTGAAAATTGTAAACCGCAAATGGTACTGTGGCAACAGGGATATTCGCGGTATATCAAGTGATGAAACTTTGACTTTAATTCACAGATTTGGAGTGAAAAAATATGCCCAATGGACTCATTTAACAAAAATTGTTTTTCATTCTAATTTATTTAAATCCATTTATATCATTAATTACAAAGTTAGTTTTTTAGCATATAAAAAAAGATATGTCAAATTTTATATGGATAAAAATCGCTGTCTATCAAATTAGATTTATTTTGCAATATTGAAATTTGAAATTATGTTTATCAAAGTATCCTCGATCTTTGCAGGAAATGTTAATTTTCCACCTCTGTTTCTACCTCTGGTTATGAGGAACAAAAAAAAGTGATATTTGATTTGACGTGCATCTTTTAGAAGTATAGGTTACCTCATCTGAAAATTTGCTCTTTTTGTAAAACTGCACAGAAGTCCACAGAACAGCAAGACAATCAAACAAGTTATGATTGCCTTGACAAAATAAGCCAAAAAGTGAAAGAATGCTGACTCAATCCATGCATACATTTACATTTTGTTTTTCGTTAAAGAAATTACAAATTCCATAGTTTGACACAATTTGGTGTCAATATTGCCAATGTAAACGACTGTGAAGTTATTGATCTTGAGCAAAGAGATGCAGACGATGCAGACTTTCTGTTGAATATCGATATCGAAATCACAACTTGCCACAACACATCACCTTACTTACTAGGCAACATTACATTGGTTGCCCTGTGATATCACTGATAGCTAAGTAATAATTAGCAAAGAGGCAAGCTTCAAAGAGTATTTGTGCAGGCTGCAGTGGAAATGACGTTGACTATGTAACATAGCAACGAAGCACTGTTGATATTTGAAAAAGAATTTCAATACATGTAAAGCCGCGCATATTTTTTCATGACTATTGTAACGTTTTTTACAATACGTTTGTCTGTTTTCCGGACCAATATTATTGCCGGCAAAAAGATCTGGGTCCAACTGCATAACATTGGAAGCAAATGAATAAAGTTCAAAATGCAGTGAAGTATGTTTATAAAAATTAAAGTCCAGTAAAATATGTGCAAATAAAAGTAGAACTTACCTAACACTATACAATAATTTATTAAAAGACGTCACAGGACACACTCCGTCAAGGGTCCTTGTATTAGTCTATCTGCGAGGGGCCCCAAACAATGTCTAAAATGCACGCAAAAATCACGACTTAACACCAAAAGAGGACCTTGTACGAACATATTTCAATAAAATTGAATAAGAATGTAATAAGAAACCATTCACACATTTATGTAGGACAGGTAAACAGGTATAAACATATTTAGTTAACATCACCAGACATGTGCAATATAACCTTTAAATAACGGAACTAGATTCTGCCACAAATTTGCGCATGACATATTTTAGGCCAAGTCGATATGCATGTCAGTCTTTCGCAAAGCCTCATATAGTATGTCACAGATTTGCTCAGTTTGTGGTCGTATAAATATATTTGAAAGACAAAACTTACCCAAATTGGCGTGTTACATATATCTGTAAGAAATGACAGACTTGTTCGTTTAATGATCTGCAAACGTGGCCTGTCTTGAATAATAGATAAGACTCGCATCCCCCAGTTTATTCGTTGCTATGCACTAAGCTGGTAATTATTGGCGTATTCCCGGTTGGGTGTATTGATTTTTTTCCATTGAATTGTTTCTTGTGAATGAGAAACACGCAAATTAATTACAACATGGACTGATGCGTCTTTATTTTCAGCCATTCCATGAGATTCAACAAATCAATACTTTCTTGTAGAATTTTGCAATGAGCTTGAAACTAGTATTTTGATATCTTCTTGTTTGATCAAATAATATTTCTAAATATTGTTCGTTTTCGATTTCAGCTGATTAATAAAAGTGATCAAAATTTTAATTCGCGAAGTTACACGTATCGAATTTCTTTCAATTTCACAACCCGTTTTTCTAATTATGGAGAAAGCTAAAGAGAAATAAAATATCAATTGTTCCGCTCACACTATTTTTACAAAGGCAGTAATGGATCCTGGGTTCGTACTGACCGAAAGGATGGATTTCCAAGAATGTACTCCTAATCAATCCCACCAACATAGGAAAAGGAACAGAATCAAGGCAATAATAAAACAAAACAAAATCAATCTGTCCGTCCCAATACAAATGACTCAAACGTTTTGTTCTCTATTATTTATGCTCCAATTTATTTTAAACAGATAACAAACACGTGTCCCAAGTGATCATGACAAGGTATTTCAGTATTGGTGCCAGACTGCTTGCAAAGCGAGTTCAATGAACAAAATAATTAGCTCTACGCGGAAAATCCTGTCTTTACACTATATCCTAAACCAGTTCATAATGATTTCTTTAGTAAATTTGAGTTAATTATGGTTAAACTGAACCATCAATGAACTTCTACACAGACATTTCTGAAACATGTTTAAGCGACAGGCTTTTCAGGGTTCCCACTTTTCCGGACTGACAAAATTCCCTGATATTTCCAGTTTTTTTCCAAGAAAATTCCAGGTATATTTCCAATAATATTTAGGGCCTCCAATTACTTTAGGATAAATGTTTACATAAAGCTTCATCCAAACATAAATGTACCATTCCTACAGTATCCAAAAGTAAAACCTACCCTTTTCAACATGCCAGGCACATGAGGGATGAGGTGTCAACTAATACCTTGTAAATTGAGATACTTCTTAAATACCTAATCAGCAAAAATGATCACATAACTGACACATCATTTTCATTCCAGAATATGTACAGGTCTATCTTTTACTGAGTTTTTAAATTTTATTTCTAAAAACAATTTTCTGCACAAAAAACTTGAAGAGAAATCCTCCATAAATAATACTACTAACTACAATAATGAGTAACCTGACAGGAAACACTTTTTCATATAAATAATACCAACACTGACATATTGAATATGTATATATGTATATATATATCTGGACATGCTGTCTTTCATACAAGTAATACTGGAGTATTAACAAAATCAAATTATGCTAATTATAATCGCAGTTGCTAACCACTTTTTGCCTTCAATAAAATATTTTTCCAGGTTTCATGTAATTTTTCCATGATTTTTATTATGTTTTGCAAAATTTCATGATTTTTCTAGGTTTTCCAGGAAATGTGGCAACCCTGGACTTTTAATGTAGTTTCAATACACTGCTAAGTCTATCTAAAGATTACAAGTTTCGGCATCGAATGTTTCCAGTGAACAAGCAAGTCGACCTTATATATTAACAAAAATAAGTCAGAACTGAACAAATTTCTCATTGTGTTGACCTTGTCTCCAGAAAATATGGATATCTAAACGCGGCTTGTTACAAATACATTTGGACTACTCGCTAACAAAACCCAAGTAGATCAGAAACACAGGCGTATTGGTGACAAGGCAAAGAGTTACCTTATTACTGATTGAATCTCTATTTTCAGCTACATTTTCCAGTTCCTTTCTATTTAGTGCACAACAACCTTCTGCAAGAGTAGGGGTAACGCGCCAGTCACCAAGAAAAAACTTTTTCGCTACTTCATTTTTATTTGTATTCCATAGAAATTAGACTTTTTTAATTAAAAACAAATTCGGAGGACACAAGTCTTTTTTGTGGGCCCCTAGTTTGGACTTCTGGTGACGTCTGCCCTGGGTTTCAAAGCCAGGATGCATTCCTTGCTTGCGTGCTTTCTCGCCCGTGTGACCCTCAGAAATTAGATTCCTTGTTCAACGAATTTGTCCGTTTCTTTATTTAACCGAAAATCAAAAATAAATACTCAACAAGAAGGCCTTCCAGTAAGAGGCATACCGACCACAACCCTAGCACATGTTGCTCCTCCTGGAGGGGGAGGGGGCTTCTTCTTAGAAGGAAAGGGGCCCTCCTTCCCAGAAGAGGAGTCCCCGCCCCAGTGCATCATGGGATAGGACCCCCTCCCTCGGTAGACAGAAACACAGGACACAAAACATTACATTCTCTCGTACTACGTACGTGTTTGGTTATTGTAACTGCTCGAAGCAATCAAGAATTTCTTAAACGCACAATCTACGGCTATCAATGATCTCAAATTGATCCAAAAGACGATATAGATGCCTCACTGTGATCTCTCACAGAAACTATTCCAAGCTTTTCATTGGAAATTTGATGTTTACCTTTTTAACAGCGAATTTTGTTTTTGTGCAACAACATCTAAAATTAAAAATACATTTATCGGAAAACTAAAATTAACATGGGAAACTCCCTTACGATAAGACTTTCGGAAACATTGTAGCACAATATGTAAATTGCTTTTCAGTTTTTGGAAGAACTCAAATAAAATATACCACTACATTGGAACGTATAGTTTACAGAGGCAAGCTGTAACACATTTCAATAGTTCATTTAAGAACCATTTACATAAACCGGCTTTCGTAGTTCAAATTTGATTGAACTTCAAAATATCACAGACTCTCAAACGTAAAATAGTCTTGTTGTTAAGACTACGAATATCAGAGCAACATTAATTTCTCCTGTTAAGATACAACTGATAGTTCAAATAAATATGTTAGCATTTACATTCCAGAACTAGCTGAGTAAACATTTGATGAACAAATGCTGCATCAATGATTAAAAGCCATCAACACTGACACCCGGACGGAAAATTTAAGCAAATGTATTATACCCTTCAAAATATCACTTGTGTGAAGCTTCTCTCTAACAACAATGGAAGGCAACACTTAAAACAAGATTTCAACACGATCTGAGAATCATTCATTTGATTCATAGTTACGGTTTCGGTCGACTTCTGCTTCCAGTGCGTCTTGTTCGATTACTCTTATCGGTCGTTGCTGTCGCAGCCGCTGCCGCCTTCCTGCTGTTTCTGTCTCCCCCGCCAGCTGCTGTAGCCCCATGCGAATCCCGGCGAGAATTCAACTGTGGAGTTTTAGGACCCGCACCTGCACAATAATGGTAATTGTTTCAACAGCGGTTACCACCAATATACATATATTCCCTTAAACAAAAACAATTTCTATTTGTGAATTGTATGGCTGCGAATTGTATGCCAAAGAAACAAACAAATATACAGCGAACAAATTGCGTCTTTCAATTTCTCTGCATATACTTAGTATCTGTATTTGTTTTGGTTGATATGCTAAACTGTAAATTCATGATGGTAAATCATACTTATGTCTGTTCAATGCATGTTAAATACAGAGAAACAACATAGGTCACGTATATTAAAACAATTGCAGGCAGTAGCTAAACTTGAAATAAATGCACAGGTCAACTACATCTTTAGTAACGGTATTTTGAATTACTACAAATATGTCATGCATAGACATCAGTCCACATTATCACAAAAACGTGGCTTTCATTAACTAAAACGTCAACATAACAGAAAATACATGTATCTTATCAAATGTTTACACACGTGGGAGAACTGTTTCAATTAGCACTAAAATAGTACATTCGTTCTTAAACCTACAACAATTAAGTAAAATGGTACAAGTAATATAACATTTTGGCAACCGGTTTTCAAAGCAGGCATTGTCAAAAGTGGTTACTTAGACCTTGGAAAGCAACGCACCATTCCCTTGGTGTAATTCTAAAGTAAACTCTTGTTAATGAAAGCATGGCAAAGATTCTTACTCTTTCTTTTGTTAAACTGCAAAATGTGAACATTTTGTGGGTTAACCTAAAACCGAAGGTGATATGATACCAAAACCATATAAAAGCTTCAGTACTGCAGGATCTATCAAAGAACAGGATACTGTTGCTCAAATCCATATCCATGTTGTCGTGAGGTCATAAAGACAAGACACGGTGTTGGTAGTACGTGGATGCTGGTTTATTGCAGGGGAACAAGTTGTACATCGGTCGGGTAGATTTACTGAAGTGCCCGC
>JBCAUG010025210.1:0-10511 GCA_038406175.1 Haplosyllis leylae
GAAACCCATTGACAAAATTCCCTGTCCCTGTCCCTGTCCAGGTGCAGTATGAACAGTTCTGTATAATATATAGTAACCCATTGTTCCCGGTCCCGGTCCCTGTCCCGGTCCAGTGCAGTGTGAACGTGCCATTATTGTTACATTTAAATGCATTTGGTTCCGGGGTGTCGCGCCGCGTGTCCGCGAACTCATTCATCCGTCTCCATCTAACAACACAATTCAGCCAAATACCATGAAGATTCGGCAAGTCAATTATTTACCCGACATGTGGTACAAGAGATTTGTAATCAATGCACGTTCAATTAAAGAAGAATGAGTCTCTTTTCTTCGTATTGTTACAATGCAATTTAAATGTCAATTACTTTTGAATGAAAATTTCAGTATTTTGGATGAATGAGGTTCGCGAACATTCGAGCGCCCCCTACAGGCGTCATTGTTTCAGCTTATTACTACGATACATTAATATTAATGAGGCAATTAGCATAGAAGATCCTACCTAGCCACATTAAAAGGCGTAAGAAATGTTTGCATGGCAACAGTAACTATGGCTACCTGGTTTGGTAACCATGACAACAAACATAGTGAGAATTAACATTTCTATTAGAACTGCAAGCACACTGGTAATGTTGTTTCTTCTATAACAATATACACTACATCTACTCCTCTTACACTCATTTGCATATATTTAAATTTTAATACATAAGTTGTAAAAGTTGGATCAGCATAAATTTGCATATATCACAAAAAAGAGAGAAAAAGATATTAGATACAACAACACGAAGTTTTATTATTTATATGCATAGAACAATAATAATTCTAGTGAACTCTGTGTGAAGCGTGAAGAGAACCGTAATGTCCGCTCACACTGCGTCAGCGTCAACGTTACGTCAGCGCTCCGTAATGTCCGCTCACACTGCGTCAGCGTCAACGCTACGTCAGCGCTCCGTAATGTCCGCTCACACTGTGTCAGCGTCAACGCTACGTCAGTGCTCCGTAATGTCCGCTCACACTGCGTCAGCGTCAACGCTACGTCAGCGCTCCGTAATGTCAGCTCACACTGCGTCAGCGTCAACGCTCCCACCAGCAATGGTGCCACAGTTAATCGGGTTCCAACCCTGAATTGATCTGACGTCAGTGCTAACACCGATGGTTTGTGTGAACGGACCTACTGTGCAGTTTGTGATGGGTGAGCGATGCGCGTGAAGAGACCGACCGATCACCCACTGTTTCCACTATCAGAGCCATTGCGAACTACCACCTCCACCACGTAACGGTCGGTCCGCTCACACAAAGCGACAGCGACGTCACGTCCACTTTCCTTATCATTGGCATCATCCTATTAGAGGTCAGAGGTTACTTTTCCCATTGATAGTTGTAGCAGGGAAATAGAACATGTCTGTACTGTAAACATGCGGTGACATTCGCGCTCGCTCAGTATGGTTGAACCTTACGAGAAGAGTGATTACACCAGATATAGACCTTCAGCTGTAGCACCAGTGTCAATAGACACAAGATTTTAACCGTTTCTCCACCGCGAATACAACGTCTCCACGGACTGTATGGATTCACGTCTACTATACCTCCCAGTACAGTCTGACTTCCCATGCACGAACACCTTGTTACACAACAGAATTTACACAGTTCACAATTTCAACAATTGTCCATAATCTTCATTGCAGGTAACAGTATTAACCGTGACAAGTTTGTGTACGCTGGTCCTCAATAAAGAACTGCGACAGTTGAAGCGGATTGGGGTTGTGCTTTGTACTGGTGTTCGTGCAAGGAGGGTCAGACTGTATCAATACTCAGAGCTACCTCAGTACGACGAACAGATACAATATTCAACGGAACACAACCAGAACCAGACAGTGATAAGTGACCTACAGTTTGATACTCGCTAAACCTCTCAGCAACACGACACCAGCTGGGCGATAATACCGGAGTAACCCGCGTCACATTGCACACGTGTTTTCTGTGAGGCTTGGTACTTGTGCTTTGACCAATGAATTTTTCCAACTGTAATCTTTACTTTTTTGTGGAATTTGCACCATAATAACTATTGATTCTATTGCCATAGAGCCGGGTTCAGGATAGCAGTAGAGGATGGGAGTAACACATCCCACTAGAGTGCGCTACTGGAGTGAAGTGACCACAATGTTACACTGCGTGAGGCACCCGAGTCGTGGTTTAACGGACAGTACGGTAGGTTTTGTGTAATTTTCCATGGTAAAAGATACAATCATTTTGCTTTATTATATTTTTGTTAGAGAAGATAAATAATTTGTAATTACAAGGAAGACTCGTTTACTTGAGAAAGGAGTTGTTTACACCTCTAACCGTTGTTATTGCCAACGCGTTGCCCCTGACAACCGGCTCTTTAGTGGATATATTGACAAGTGGTCACTGTGTTGAAGTCACACGAGATAATTACATAATCACAGGTTACGACTGCGCAGACTCCACCGGATACAATCATCTATTTACGGAGAGTGATGCCACTTCCGGATGATGAGTTGTATCGGGTATTGTTCGCGCTCGTCAGGTCACGTGTTTATACATAGCAACAAATCGTCTACAACATTTCGCGTCAAACAAGTTCTGCTATTTCCTCTGTACTGATGACGTCATCATCCCGCGGTGACGTCACAAACCCCTCAGACCCAGCTGAGCTCGTGTCACTTGTATCACTGCTTCCTGCAGCGTCCGCGTCCTCCTGACTGTTGGAGTCGTCCTCACGTCCCTCCGACGTCACTGTGGTTGGTGTTGACGTCATGAAGTTTTCACTAGGGTCGTTTATGGTTAACGTCGCGAGTTTTTCGACGGCGACCTCTGACGTGACGACGTGGCTGACGACTATTGAAGTGAGTTTTTGACTTTCACACGATGAGGCGTTTAACAAGGCTGCAACGAGACACAACACTTGTAATGTATTGGGCTTCAAAGCTATTTCACTCCCATGTTATCAAGTAGACTGCTGACTGCAGTCTCTACATAGCGGAGAGAGGTTTTTAATTGGGGTGGAAATTTGGTGCAAGCAACTCTTTACCAGAGAACAACTACTGCAATTCGTGAGTTAACGGAAGGTGTTTTACCGGTTTGGTCTGTGGGGGCGGCGGGCGGGAGTCCATCCTCAACGCCCGTGGAGGTGTCGCCCTCTCCCGGCTCGGACGCTGATGACACGAAGCTATCCGGTCGACTCGTGGGCTGCGACGAACTAAACGACAAAAAACAAAAAATGTTACATATTTCAGATACAGGAAATATTTACTGCTTTTGACACTCGAAACGTAATAGCTGTTAAACGTTTAGAACGTAAATTTGTTGATTCCGCAGGTACAGAAAGTATCGTTACCTTTGCTGCAGGGGGGATGCGTCCTGTAACCGGGACAACTGTTCCGTCGTTAGTTTCAGCTGTTGTTGTAACCGTTCCTGTTCTTCCTCCCGTCGGTTTATCACTTCCTGTAAACACAACGCATGCGTCAAAGTTCACTTCCGCTACATTAACAGACTAGTTGAATAAACCGTGAGAAATCCGTACAGTGCGACACTTACAAGTAGTTGATTGAGGTGCTGATTCAGTCTGGAAGCTACAGTGTTCACTTGTCGGCATGGTAACGTCACCGTCAGTGCGTCACTTCCGCTTGCCTCCGCTGGTGTCTGGGGTGTGACGTCACTTCCGGAATCTTGTAACCGTTCTTCCGGCGTCGCGCTCACCATGACAGGGGGCTGCAGACAAGAAGGAAAATTAGAGATTAAATTTACTGATTATTTTTTTTTCTCACTTAGAAATCTTCAACAATTCAGCTACAAGTTGAACGAAGACAAAGACAGACGCCCTTAGATCAGGTCTCTCACCTCTTGGACGGTCGGCGGCTGCTGCTGTTGCTCGGCATCCGCACCGTTGCTATTACTACTGTGACTATGCATGGTAACGGTGGAGGTTGTGGTTGCTGTGTGCAGGTTGAGGGATGCGTTTATTAGTGACGTCAGCTGCGTCGCCTGGTAGATTGCAGCCAATAGCAGCTCGCGGGCGCCCTTCTCACCCTCGTCCTCTGTCGCCATCTATCGGAACAATTAAACGTTCAACCTTCACTTTACAACCTTTCCATTACAGGAAAAATTTAGAGGAAACAATTTGTAATTTCAATAGGATGTCAAACTCTTTTTGTAGTACAAAATTCATTTTGTAGTTTGTTTACATTGAAACTAAAGCTTTCATTTAGATTGGACTCAGAGGCGTTTAGAATTAAGAAGAGTTCCATGGTTCCGTACCTCGGCCACGTGTTGGAAGTCCTGTAGCGGTACATTGAGTATCTGCGCCACGAGGTTCTTTTTCTCCTCGATCGCTTTGCTTATAAACTGATCCTTCTCCACCAGCATCTCTGCAGAAACAACCGTATAACATAAAGGTTTGTTTACACTGAGGGGAAGCGGAAGTGACGTCACATTCAGCTGGGCAGTTCACACTATTTGCATTTTGTAAAATTTGTTATTTTCTGTTTTGCCAGATATCTTCCTATGGGTTTGTAATGATAGACTACGCGCACACTCACCTTGGTTGGACAGCACGGGTTCGGCGCGTTCCACCATCACCATGGTGTCGTTGACCTGCACCTCCGAGGGTTGTATCAGGTCCGCTGATTGGTTGATGTGAAGCACTTCCGCCTGCTCCAGGTTCTCCACGCTGTCCACTGAACTGGACGTGTGTCTCTCCAGGAGCCCGACACCCCTGCAAAATACAGTATTTAATTTACAGGATTCCCACTTTATTGCTCTGATGAAATTCCCTGACTTTCCAGTATTTTTTTCATTTTCCCTGACTTTTATTAAATACTTGTTATGGCTTTTATTTTTTCAGTGCCTCCACTTACTATTGGGTAATTGCATTAAAAGTCTACATGCACTAAAATACTCTTTTACCCAGAAGTAAGAATATTTACTTTACTGAGTCCAAAAATACTCTCATGAAACTCAAACAATTCAACACTTAACACACTTTGGGCATACCCCTGACATGGAGTGGCTTATACGCTACCCAAAAATGGGGATTTTGAAATAGTTTTTGTGGAAAAAAACAGTAATATTTAAATTTTTGATTGATTAAATTTTAATTTATGAATCACAGTTTTCCTTGACTTTTTTCAGACTCATTTAAATTTCCTGACTTTTCCCTGACAGGAAAAAGTTGTCTCATTTTTCCAGGTTTTCCAGTGTCGGTGGGAACCCTGAATTTGATGTCTGGTGGACAGTAGTGTATTCCTGGGTCAGTGGTCACTTCAGGTGGCGCCACAATTGGGGATTTCTGGTTCACATGCAGTCCCAACACCTGCTGGACACCCTGTACATTATACCCAACATACTTTCACAAAAAACCCTATTTTAATTTTTATGAATGGGATACGTACTCCTCCTTGCTGTCCTTCCTCTGTCTGTCTATCTCACCGTCCTCCTCACGGATCCTCTCCTCGTCCCCCGGTGGCGCCTCCCCCGGGGTGACTTCCTCGTTCACGCTGCCGGAGGACCCAGCCTTCCGCACGGAGCGGCGATGCGCCGGCTTCTCCTTCCCCTTGTACGACTCGGCCGCCTCTGTGATGTGCTTGAACCATCTGCAATGTACGAATAAGTCTTAGAATTAACATGGGAGTTGTAGATTATCATTGATGCGGATGTGCTGACGGACAGGCCTTGTTTTCATACAGTCATCACGGGTGTTTTTTTTTTGGGGGGGGGGGGGATTCGGACAAAGTATCATTTTTGGAATTGATTTTCTTTCGACCAGGAAACGAAACGACCACTACACAAACTTTAGGTAAAACATCAATTTCCGTCGAGATAAGTAGATGTAGAGGTAGAGCATTGCAAAAAGATAGCCACGTAAAAATTACATGTCACCGCGTGTCAACTGGTGCAAAAAATTGCTTCCAGCAACAAACGACACAAAGACGCTCGGGGTATTAAACCGCTACACTACCGTGCCGTACAATGCTTCCTCTATCCCACGCAACAAAAAAGCGCCAAGCCTCATTTAAAGACGGCAATTTTGCAGGGAAGATGATGATGAAGCGAGCTGGCTGCGGGCGATCACTGTACGTAAACATGTACGGTACAAAAAGTGCGTGAAGAGACACGGTTCAACTCTACACAAAGGGAGACGTGTCTCTTTATCTGTGAGAGTTATTGAACTCTACGCTCGGGTCACCGTTAAAGGTTCTTCATGTTATTTTTAACGAACACATGAGCGAAAGCTTTCCGGAACACTTCTTTCACTTGGCCTACAATTGGTGTCCGTTCAACAAGTATGTACGACTAACTTAAAGTATATTTTGTCCTTGTGGTTTAGAGTCCGTTCTGCCGGAGATTTCTGTCGTACATATTAAACGGTTTCTCCGCGACTAGTTTCCCACCGTCACAAACTTGTATCGCGACCAAGTTGAACGCAGTGTTTCTACCAGCACCACAGACAATCTAACAAAACTGTAATTAAATCATCTACAACCGCATTATAACCTGGGGCGCCTTTCGCGCTTCACGTTACTATTTTTATGTGTGTACCGCTGTAGGTGCTACCAAGGCCAGAGAGTATAAAGTAGGCCTACTTTATACTCTCTGCCAAGGCGCCATTACTGATCAGATCTAATCATGCACAGGTTCGTCTCATAATAGATACATGTAATACACGTACACTGTTTCTACCCACGCACTTCTACCAAGACAATTAAATGCATCAGTCGTGGACCGTAAATCTCCCGAAAGGCTTTTGGTCAAAGACCAACCGCCCTCTTGTAAACATATGATTCTGAGTAAGCAGCAAAAAGGCCACTTCTTAAAGGAGTCACAAAAGGCTGAAAGTGCACAGAATGACAAACACAACTGAAAACATAACCAACCTTCCGTGAAATACGTACGTATGCGGGCGGGAAAATGACCAGAGAAACTTTGCGGGTTCCAATTACCACAAGTACAAAAGTACACTGACGACAGTCCGTGATTATTGTGATGGATGGACAGGAAGCGAACAGCGGGAACGTCACACAAAAACCAAGCAAAAACCCAAAGAACGATGTGTAATACTGATGATCCCTGAAGGTCGCTGTGACATACGAACAGGAAGCTCGCGGGAGCTACACGTTGAGAATCGACAACCAGTCGTGGGAGCAATCAAAACATCACTGACCCAACACAATGTTTTACAACGAAAGTCCCAGTCTCAACTGTTGAATCCCTCTTCACTGTAAAGGCCCGTTCACACATCGCCTTAAAAGTAAATCAATTTCATGTTTTAGTGATCTTCTGGAAAATGAGAACTCAATCGATTTTCAAAGCGACTCTCAATGCCACGTTCACGCAGAGATGCGACAAATGTCACTAAATACTTCGACCAGTACAAACAGTTCAAGGGTTCTCGGAATCACAGCCGGACCCACAGAAAGGGAGGACACCAGGATAATACACCGCAACAGTTACTTACTTCCTTTTAATCGGAATGATATTAAAAATACATGTAACTCGAACTAGTGTTTTATAACAAGAGAAATCTGTCGCATGATCGACAGAACAAACGGCGAGGGACCACACACCCAGAAATACAGCATCACGCTCTGCAAAATAACAGGTGTTTTCCTACATAACGAC
The DNA here is from genome assembly GCA_038406175.1 of Haplosyllis leylae. Taxonomy (NCBI): domain Eukaryota; kingdom Metazoa; phylum Annelida; class Polychaeta; order Phyllodocida; family Syllidae; genus Haplosyllis; species Haplosyllis leylae. The sequence continues at coordinate 7,633 of JBCAUG010025210.1, forward strand.
AATTCCAGCACGAATCTACAGTAAAGGGCCTCACACACCGTCATAGCTGGTAAAAATTCTGGTTTCGTCAGGTACGCTGTGAACTGACAATAGATAAGACTATGTATACAATACGGTTAGAGCTTACTTGAGGACGGAGGCGCTGCTGAGCCGGTTTTTCTCCTTGCGAGGGGATCGGTCAAGCGGGTGTCGGAGCTGTACCGTCCCGTCCACCGTGCTCAGGTCGCCCATGCTCGTGCTTTTGAACACGGGGTCAGTGCGGGTCCTGGCGGCGCGCGCCTCCCGCTCCTTCCGTGCCACCTTCTCGTGCCGCAGCCGCATTTTATCCGTCACAGTCAGTCGCTCCTCCTCCGGGACCTCGCTCTGTAGCGTAGCAACCACATCACATTCCTCTCCCTCGCACTTCGTCGTCATAGCAACGACATCCAGGTCAGCGCTGGGCACTTTCGACTCCCGGTCTTTCTTTGAGACTTTGTCTTGCCGGTCCCTCATTAACACTTTGTCTATGAACGAGGATCTGTGCTGCTGCTGCTGCCTGGAGAATGGTTCGTCGTTAGGGTCCAGAGTTTCCTTGGTTACTACTTCCGAAACTGTTTCTAAGTCATTGCTGTAGGATTTGGAGTCTCTCTCTTTCCTATTATGTTTATCAGACTTATCCCTGAATCTCACCATGTCCATAAAACTGGACTGCCGTTTCCCTAGCGACTCGTTGCTACCCCTGAAATCTTCCTTAGCGACCGAGAATTCCGAATCCAGGTCCTGACTGGTCGCCATGGAATCCCTGTTTTTCCTGCTCTGTTTATCAGATTTATCCCTGAATCGGACTTTGTCCATGAAACTGGACAAACCCTTAGATTTCCCTAGCGATTCTGTACTACCTTTGAAGTTGTTCTTAGCAACGGCGTCTTCTGGGTCCAGCTCATGACTGGATGCTAAGGAGTCTCTCTCCTTCCTTTTGCGTTTCTCAGCCTTGTCTCTGAATCGGACTTTGTCCACAAAGCTGGATCTGATCTTGCTCTTCCCCAGTGATTCCGTGCTTCCCTTGAAACCCATCTTGGCGTCTTTGTCCAGACTCTGCGGGTTGTCCTGATCATCCGTGGTTACCATGGTTTCCAGGTGGTCGCTGGTTGCCTTGGAGTCCCTGTCTCGCTTGTTGTGTTTATCATGTTTATCCCTCATAAGAACCTTCCCCATCAGAGTCAGTTTGTTTTGTTTCTCCTTCAGAGCTTTATTCGGTTTACCATTCCCTGCTCCCGTCGCCATGGTGACTTCTGTTTTACTTCAATAATCCCAACAATCCCTTAAAATCCACACGTTTCCCCGAGAACGAGGAAACTGAATGTTTAGTTCCTCAATGGTGCGGAAGTGACTGATACTCTGGGTCACGACTCAAATCTAGGTCAAACTATCACGTGATCAAAACTAGAGCACCACTGGTAAAAACACCAAAAACCAAAAAAACAACTACATCATAAAAAATAAATCCAGGCCCCTGGCTGTTAATCCATTAAACTCTCTCCTCCTTCAAATGTCATAGAACAAAACAGGCTGTTTGTGTCGAGTCACTTTTTATCTCTTCCTTCATGTCGTTTAAAAATCCAAAGTTCAATCGCTTCTTCAACCGCTCACGTCACTAACAGTGGCGACCAAGCTCTTAAACGTCCTTCGCTTGTGTGCTGTTTTTATGGACTCGGAACCTACTTTGATAACACAGAAACACACTTCGAGTTCTTCAATAAATCAGAGGGTCAAACTACAACCGAATATCAGATCAAATTGTCCACGGATAACACAGTCCTATTGTGATGTCTTATAGTGTGTTGAGTTTTTTTGTGAGGCTGGTCTCAGGCGATTCCTCCATCACTGTATCAACATCATAGCATGACAATCACTTTATTGCAGAGGTCAGACGGAATAACGATCAATCGAGCAATAATCGATTCAAATCGAATCGGCTGTAATGATTCTACCCTGCTTAGCAGAAATATTTAACATTTAAACGTTGTCTTTAGATCTGATGTGTCTTCCACGTTTTAAATCCTCCAATTGCTGTCTTGTTTACTCTTCCGCCCTGTATTTGAACAGTATTAGTTGACGGACAGTAACGATGTAATATTCTGGCGGTGACTCCTGCCACACGTAGATTGTCGCTTTAAATTCCTCCTCGTCAGACAGTGTGGTCAGGCGGTGGTCGGTTTAACAACTGGCTCGCTCAGTGTGAAATCTAAAGTAAACAACGTGGATCCACCGAACAATGTCAACAACACCAGGCGGGGCTGAACGTATCGCAGTATCAAACGTCTAACGTCCAACGTTAATCTTGGCGCTTCGTTTTGTAAACCGCAGTAACGATGATCAAATATCCCCCTGAGCACTGATGGCTACATTAATCCTAGTGAACAGACGGTTTGAGCCTACTACAGTATTGTCTCTGATGATGCGAAGAAGTAAATTCAACTAAACCTCTAGATCACTCCTCAGCATTACCCCTAATGAATACGTAGCGCCCGATGTTCTCTGACGTTACACCAGACATAACCGAACCCGAATGTTTCTCTCAAAATAACAGAGTCAAATTTAATCGTCAGTAACTGGTGTGTTCTACTTGCAAACCCTTGAGAAGCGATTTAACAACTGTGGCTCCGGACTGTGAGCCGAGTCTCTCCGTAACATGTTAGATCCAGGCGAGTAATACAGCACCTCATTCACAGTATAATTTCCAGGACTGTTTTACCCACATACAGTTTTTATGCAGCCCAGCCTACTTTCTGTATAGCTGTCCTAGTTCGTGTTTTATACATGAACCCGCTGTGTGATCATTTACGTGGTTCGTGTACAAAAGTAACGAATTTCCTTAAACGTCTCTGTGTGTTCGGTGG
>JBCAUG010025221.1:0-10510 GCA_038406175.1 Haplosyllis leylae
CATGGGACCAGTGGAGGTATTATGGGATGGAGATGGGGTAAACCCCCCCCCTATGAACAGACACACACCTGTGAAAACATTACCTTCCCGTCGTACTACGTACACGGGCGATAATAATGTTATTAATTACAAACAACTTCTGCAGTAACTCCGAATTCAGAAGTTCGAAAGCACCACTCAATTAGTATTCACACAAAAATTCGCGGAAATGCTGAGTTTTAAGAAATAGAGAAATAACTATATGAGTGTATTATCACATAAGAAAGCCACGAGTGACTTTTGTGTGATAATACAAGAATAGAAGTTATTTGTCTATTTTAATAAACAACAATAGATTCTATTATTTCTTTGTTGGTTTGAGCAAATTTCATGAAAACTCATATGAACAAAGACTGGCCCTGGGTTGATGTTGTGTAAAAAATTCATTGTCCTCGGACAAGGCCTTGGCACCCTTTGACCACTGTGAAGTTGGTCGTCTGAATAGATCAATAATCCTGGAGAGTCAACCAACACGCCCCCTTCCCACCAAAAGGCTCACTCCGTGGATGTATGTTGTACAATGCGGACTGCCTTTTCGGATTATTGGCCAACTTTAACCTCACGGAATAAGCATTTAGAATTGGATGTATACACTGGAACAAATCCACTTTTGATTGCTCACGGAAGTGGCTAGGTAACCAGGTTAGTAAGGACAGCTTCTGATGCGTCGACTAAGCAGGAAATACGTAACTCTAAATTCCATCACCCCTTAGATTTTCCCATTACATTGCAAACTGACTAAATGGCACAGACTTGTTTCCAAAGTAAGTCAAGTGTGTAAGTAGCAATCCTATACCGAAATGTCACACACTTTGGCGATGATCCAAGGAGTACTCGACCCAGGTAAAAAAAGGGATTAGTCAACTCACACACGTTTGCAGCTAATTCAAAACCACTAGAAGAACGTTTGAAAACAAGAAAGCTTACCTGCATAGAGTCTCGTCCCATCTGATTCTGTGATTTAATTTAATCACAAATCAAATTTGCTCAAAATGTCCTAAAAGACATTTTGGTTTTAAATTTTTTTAAATCCGATGAAATTTTGAAAATGTAACTGTCTCCATGCACACAGATGTATAGGTTTACAGAGGACAAGAAGTTAGCTACATGTACATGGCCACCAACGCCAGTCGAGTCAAGGAAATTTGTATAATTTCATGGCAATTAGTTCTGTGACAACGACGAGGTCAATCATTTACTCTCGAGTCAAAAGAACCAAAGTTTCATTACGAAGAAAAGCGTGTCCATGATTTGCAGGCAAATAAAAATGAAAAGGCTTTTCTGTCGTTGCTTTTGAAGTGTTATTGTGGGAATGCATGTCTATTAACATTGCATATGCGTAATATTGGTTACGCTAAATATTGTAGTTAACCAATGCAAGGGCAGTAAACATAATATACAGAGAAAAAAGTTTTATTTATCAAAACCAGCTGTGCATGTTCGTCTACTACACATCATGATATCGTCATAAAAAGTTCATTATCGTTAATGGACCTAATCAGGTCATTTTGAAAACTGACAAAAAAATGACAGTCATAGTGACATAATTATTACCATCCGCGTATGCGGATAGGTAATAATTTCAGTCAGGTCTGTCTGTCTGTGTGTCTGTCTGTCTGTCTGTCTGTGTGTCTGTCTGTTCAGGCTATAACTTTTGAGCTGCTAAAGCTGGGAACCTCATTTTTAGTATGTAGATACATCTTGACCATATCTAGGTCAAGTTTGAGTATCAAGGTCATTGGGTCAAGGTCAAGGTCAAATGAAAAACTGACATTTTTTACCTAATCATTACTTCTGTAAGCTTATATTTCACTAAAACTTACTTAAAACGTCAAGGTCATGTGAAGGTCAAGGTCAAGACTACTCAGCATCAGGTCAAATGAAAGGAAATCAATTGTTTCTCTATTTTAAATATTTTTGTGATCTATGTGCTACGCGGATGGTATGCCTTCAAATGAAAGGCATTCTTGTTTGTAATCTAAATTCATTTCGGAAAAAGGAAGTAACTACAAGTACATCGTTGTAAGTACATGTACTCTATTATTATTTACATACATCTGTGACTGTACCTTCTAGGCTAATCTAGCTTTTCACTTTCAACACACACGACAAAAGCAGTTTTGCGTCATCATTACGGCCAAACTAAACTGCTTAATGTGGGTGCATCTGGATGATGTGATGCATAACTAATGTGTTTACATGTTTTAATTAAACAGCTGAACAGACTTCCTTTTTTTAAAATTTTTTTTCCACACACGACGATTTGGGTTTTGTGCATTTTGTGCTGCGGAACATGGGGTACTGAATCCTGCAATGTGTAAACACGATAACCTGTAACTGAAATTATAAAGGCTACAAACCATTGCAGTGATAGAATCTTAATATTAATTTATTCCGTTTCTAGAAACAGCAAATATGATTGATCACTAGTAAATCACCACCCTGGACTCTCAAGTTATGCAGATCAAATACACCCGGTACACGATCATGTTTATGGTGAACACTCATTCTGATGATTTACCACAATACGATACGATCTCTGTTATTTTGGATATTTTCCCTCAAGTATCTTGTATTTACCACTTGTAGAGTGCAGGTAAACACCTTATTTCCAGTACCGAGTAGTACAGTCGCATAAGTTTCATTTGTACAGTGTATAACAATGGCCCCCTGTTCGTCTTTAGCGTATCAAGTAAAGATTCTTCATCCATCATAGGTTTGGAAAAACTCCACATTGGAGGCCTAATCCAGTGATGTCCATCGTGCATTGAGGGTATACCTATATTGAATATTTTACCCAAATTATTGAATGAAATCCCACTACATATCGTTTGTCTTGTTGCCAAAAATCAATTAACTATACAATTTATGTTTCTTCAATGTTGAGTTGCAACTTTTGATTACTTCTGGTTCTGTCTTAAAAAATGGCCAGCAGTTGCAAACGTTGTCCTACTGGAATGTTTTAGAATTTTCAGAAGATTTTAACAAAGATAAACAATTGCAGTCATAAGAACATTAAAATACTCGTGTACAGATTGAAGAAAGACTGCCACACTCAAACAATTCTGCAGTAGCAATAGCGTATACAGTAAAACTTGTCATACGTGGACACTCCATGGTACACCATCAAGTGTCCATGGTTGACAAAGTGTCCATGTATGAGAGACTTCAATTATTCACACAGTATAGATCAATTTTGCCACTTTTTCAAATGTTTTCTCACATTCATTTATATTGTTACATATTCTCTATGAAATGCATGGTTCACACTTTTCTCATTGATCTTTGCCCTCCTTGTGTACAAATTGAGGCTATCTTAGACCTAGTTCATTACAACTACCATAGTATCTCCAGGACTAATAGCTAAGTGTCCATGTAAATAAAAGGTAATTTTGTTCTGCAGTACATTTTTTGGTATCCACCATCCACACATGACAAGTTTGTCCACATATGGACAAAAATCTGTCAGTACATAAGATTTTGTCCATGGTTAGTTGGGCGTCCACGTAAGACAAGTTTTACTGTAGTTAGATTCAAGCAGTTGCCATTCAAAGCAAAACCGATCAACTTACAATGTAATGTCTTACAGTCTACATTATTTGTCATCATTTGTCATTCACAAGAAAGACTATTAGTATATTGCAAAGTATGAATCTCGATCAGAGAAAATTTTGTTCGAATCTCTCCAGTTAGGCGAAGACAAACCGACATTCTGCTTTGCTGCAAGTGACCAAAGGGAACCAAGTGGTCAAACCATTAATTTCAAAATCGGGGAGGGGATAGGGGATCAAACCATTTTGGTTCCACTGTTCCACCGAAATTCCACTGTGCCCCACTGAGCTCAACTGTCTTCCCGAGCGTTTTTTGGGGACTCTACATCATCATTCATAAAACCATGCTTTTCGTTTCTTTTTTGACCTCAGCAAAATACTTGGTGAATCTCTCCCTAAAGAGTATGTTTCTAAACTTGAAATTTTGCCAGTTGTGGCTGAAGTTTCAGCTCCTCATAGTGAGGTACATGTAAATACTGTGTAATACAGGTTAATTAACTTATCCCTACAATGCCAAATGAGAACACTACAAAACTGCTAAACAATGCAGTCAGCGCAACACAACCTATTTCTAGTTAAAAGTATTTGGCATCATTCGTACTGACAAATTCCATCATGTAGTTGGAAATGTTGGTAGATATTTGTTTCGTGTTTGGGATGTACTCAATTTGTGATGACTACAAAGGTAAAACGTTCATCGATTCTAGTGGTAAAAGTGCACATACTACACGTAATTTAATGTAGTTGGCCACACGTTGGTGGGAGCCTTTCGATCAGGTTCCGCATAACCCTACCTCCTTTAAACTCCGTCAGTCCGTTGTCTCTCATTTTCAAGTAGTAGGCATTTAATGATTTTTATATTTCTGTAACCCACTGCATTATTGCTCCCGCAATGCGCAATAACATCCCCGATGTACAAAGGAACCCAGGCTGGATGGAAGTGAGACACATTTAAATCCCTACATATGTGACATTCACAAAAATGTGATACTTGGTCTTCAGCATTCAGCATTTACTTGGTACCAAATATTAGCAAATGATCTGAATTCGAAGTACCAGATAAATACTAAGTACTCAACACTTTGGTCAAATTATGATATCCACTGGACGTACTTCTTGCATACAAAACATGCGTTTGCTTTGCGAGTTGAACACAAGTGGTACCAGTTTCAAGCAATAGTTTCAATATTATTTTATTAGTCTGGGAGAAAAATGTTGTCAAAACCTGGTAGTTTACTCCAAACTGCCACTAAATGTATCACAGAACAACGCCACCACCCCCACCTCCTGAAATTATTGGGATTTAGGGGTCTATTGTCCTCAGGAATGAAAGTTGGAAAAAACATCGGAACTTTGACATTTTGCTAGTTTTGGACTTTGGAACAAAAGTTGGAAAAACTGACCCCCTCCTCCACAAAAAAGAATGCCAGTTTTAGACTCAGGAACAAAAGTTGGAAAAACTGACATGTTTCCCCCCCCCCTCCCAGCCCCTAGTAAACCTATTGCGGAGACCAAATTGTGTACCAGTAGACTACCGTCTCGTTTCCACCCTGACATAATGTGTTTCAAACAAAGATATTGTAGCCATCGGTCAGCATGAGCAAATCACTAGTGATAGGTTTTATCATCAACATTGCTTTCATATCTTGAACATCTGCGGTACAGAAGGTATGCAGAGATAAGTGTACCAAACAATTTTCATTTGCTTCTTTTGGATGGCTAAACACAAGTGACAACAACAGTACTCTACCAACAATAATTAAACTAAACTATCATAAGCAAAAGTATCTAAAGTGAAGATGGCCACAAAGAATTTCTTTTCCAAAATTTAGGAATGCCAAGTTTTTCGGAACCTTTAATTGGAAATTTATGCAATATTTAACCAAAATAGCAACAATAGCAGTGTTTACCTTGTTCATGACTAGTGTATAATGAGGAAAGTAAGTCATTGATACTGGACCGTAGCCAGATGCCTTTAGTCAGATAGATACAAGAAGCTACTGCAGCCAAAGCAACGTCAGTAGCTTCCAGACAGACCGTGTACAATTGAACATTAGTTTTCGATGCGAACAAAAAAGTAGAAGATATGATTCATGAAATTGCATCTGCCTAACTAACCATAAGAAATCATTCATGTGGGTTTCTAGTTGATTTCTGTTGTTATATCTTCTATTGAAACGATTTTTGTTCTTTGGGCTTTCTAGTGTGTGTCAAAGTTCTGCATTACAGAATCGTTGCTAAACATAATGAAAGTACTGACTACAAAATAGTACTGACAGTCTGTATGATCTGAACGAGATGCTTGAACAAGTTCGGGTATGACCGACAAAAACAATACTTTGAAAGCTTTGAATTCATTTTCATTCGATAATTATTAGCAGAAATATCTTCCTTGTTGGTCCCTTGGTGGCAGAATTTCAGCTCACTAAAGCTGTCGATACTATCCTAAATGTTCTTAAACGAAATCAATGTTCGTCTCACTTCAGCAAATTAAACATGTCAGCAAATGTGTTGCTACTTATCAGGCCCAGTTGTCTGCATTATAAATACATGTACCTTACAACAGGCGATGGTACCTTCAGCAAAGCGTCTATCTCCTCTTGTCCTTCTGTTGCTAACCGATTGTTAAAACGTTTATTTACTAAATAGGTGATTTGCTTTGGCGGTAACGTATTACCTTTTGGGCCAGTTTGTAAATCTACTTGTGTATCTTTTAGATCTACCGATAGTAAAAATCAAGCTCTAAGTCTAACCATCACCTGGGTTTGATAAAAAAAAAACCATCGGAGTCTCGAATAAAATGACAGTTAACTAAATTGATGCGTATTTAATGGTAATTACTCAGAGATCTACGACGCACTTATCAAAAAAAATAGGAACCGGATTCTTCAGTTTAACATGATGATCATCAGGAAGACGTAGACCTACCTTGTAAACGTCTCCATAGGTGCCACTTCCAACCCGCTGTAACAGCTCAAAATCATCCTGCGGGTTGCGTCTAGAAATGTCTAGTGATGCAGCTGCACACATGGTTTATCCTGGACAATCCAAAATCATTGGTAAATTCCTTACAGTACGGTAAATAACCCAAAATTACGTGATTCCATATTACTTTTTGTTTTCGACTTTCAGTGATTTCCGGTTTGCTCAATATGGTGCCAAAGAGTGTAAAATATTTCAGAACAACGCCGCGCTTTGCACCAGGGCGGAGAACCAGCTCGATTCACATTTTTACGTTTAGAGCAGATTTACTTTTGAAGAAATATTACATTTATATGTTATTTCTGTTTTATTATGTTTTTCTTGCATTTTTTTCATGTAAATTAAAAATTTTTTGAACATGTCTTGCAAATGAGTTTTTGTGTTTTCTTACATTTTTCTTCATGTTTGCATGTTTGCACTCCAGACGACATTGATATTGAAAATTGTGATTATGTATGTAATCTATGTGTGAACTGATATCAAGTTATTAGATGGCTTCCTAATCCATTGACACATAGCAACATATGAGAAGTGATCCTTCTTTTCCTCTCCTGTTCTTGGTGTGTGCTTATCACAGTTGGAATTGAGAGGAAAGCTAAAAGGAAAGTTGGTGGAAAACTACAAGACATAGTTTTCACATTATCACCCTGAATAAAGTTCAGAAAATACTTCCATTTTTTGGGATGTCACAAAATTCAGACCAAAGTTTTATAATGGGAGTCTATGAGAAATTATTTTTTATTTTTTGTTTGTTTACATTTCAGTTTTTGAAGTATCCAGAAAAAAGTATTGGTTGTATGTTGAAATACTAAGTATTTCCTTATTCCTGATACTAAGGAGATCCAACTGACATGGAGCTTTTTCCAATATATCATTCTAGTAAAAAAATAATTTTCTTAAAATTTTAAATAAATACAAATCTAGAAAAAGCTCCACATCAGTTGGATCTCCTTAGTACCAGGAATAAGGAAATACTTAGTATTTCAACATACAACCAATACTTTTTTCTGGATACTTTAAAAACTAACAAAAAAAAATTCTCATAGACTTCCATTATAAAACTTTGGTCAGAATTTTCTGACTGTGTAAGTATTTTCTGAACTTTACGCAGGGTGTATTGATTCTGTTGGACATTCACTTCAATTTTCCAGCTTTACTTTACACAGTAAGGTGTTGGGATTCTCCTGTTTCTGGGGTGGGAGAGGGGATACCCCGGATACAGTCCTCCTGTATCTGGAGGGAGATGGTACCCCCCGCCCGACATAACATGTTTGAAAATGCAGAATGGCCTATTTCACAATTAGTTACTTGAAATTCTGTATCCACAGTGTGATAACTTTCTACTACGGTTAAAACTTCCTTAAATATCCAATCCATAGTTTTTTGTTAAACACAGACAACGAAGACGATGATCTAGGACTTGCATTCAACTATATATATAAGTTTTGGACGATATGACCTTCTGATTTGGACTTTATTCAACACGGCTCCTATCGTCAATTAGTTTAATATTTCGATGGTAGCACCCGTTGATTTTTTTCATTTTATGGTGTTTGGTGGCTATTTCTGTTCTGACTATTTCCAATTCGGTCATTTCCAGTGTGATTACTTCCAGTTCATGATTCAGGAAACTGGCCCCTAAGTACAGTTTCATAAGCTGGAGGAGGTGAGGATTGGGAGGAGGTGATGGTCTCTCCTCGCGCTACCTCTTCGTACGTAGGCGGATCACTTTCTGGAACGGTAATGTCTACAAACTCTGCAGCAGAAGGTGTCCGTGAATGTCCCCTATTTATGGGCAATATTAAACCAGTAACACTATCGATTGTTAATGATCCATTGAAAATCCAAGAAAAATTTCTCCCAGATTCTAGTTCTCTCATTTGGATCATTACCTGAAAAAACAAGACATTCTCCCATTAACAAAACGAGGCATATCGGCCACGGTCCTCCCGTCTGGGGTTGGGTGAGAAGGGGTCTCCAACCTGACCTTAAACGGAAAGGCCGGGCCTGCTTCCTCACCTATCCTTCCCGTCTAGTCTTTCCTGGCTGGACCTTCCTTGGAGGGGGACTCCTTCTCAACTGATCCTTCCAGCCCGAAGAAAGAAGAGGGCTGACAACAGACAAATACGACTGAAAACATGACCCTCCCTGATACTACATACACCGTCGGTAATAAACATATACCGTCGGTAATAAAAATGCACTCATCCCGATCCAAACTAAAACATGTGCAGTTCATCAGATATATTTGTGTACCACAAAATAATAATAAAGATTACTTACTTCAGACGGTACAGATTGTACCCTATTGGTGTCGGATAAATGGTCCTCTGTCCTCTGAATCAGCCCGGTAGTCGCAATCTGCTGCAGCCAAGGTGGTAACAAATTAATGTCCAGGTCATTCTGATTGGCCTAAAAACCGAAATCATGATTTACAGACATCAGGGAAAGATGACAATACTGATGACCAATTGAAATAATTGTGTGGTTTAGTCCGGCGTACGACGGGAGATTATGTTTACAGGTGTCTGTCTGTTAACGGGCGGGGGATACCCTGGGGTCCTTTCATAAGGGGTCCTGTTCTGTCACAGTCCTGACCAAAGTCCTTTCCTAGGTCCTGCTGGAGGCGGCCGGGGGGTACGTCAGCTAGGACAGGGGATACCCCAAGGACAGAGGTACCCTCAGCCAGGATGGGGTACCCCCTCCCTATCCCAACGCTCATCCGTGACAGGATAGGGGCACTGCTCCAAGCCAGGATAGGCGCACACTCCCAGCCAGGATAGGGCCACCCCCCCGGGTCAGGATGGGAGAGCGAATGCTCTTACACCGCGGGCGGTTAGCCTCTTGTCTTGGCGCAGGAGGACTTTCTTGTTCTTACTAAATTATTTCTGTTGTGTTGCTGTACCTGATTTCCGTCTCGATTACGGTCGCGGTCCCGGTCCCGGTCTTTGTGCTTGCAGCAACTGTACCAGACGCAGCAGCAGAACGATACGATAAATACGCACCCGGCTATCACCAGAAACGACAGGACACCATCCCTAAAGTGAGACAAAATGACGTCATGAACACAGTTCAAATGGTGTCTCGTAACGTTTTTAGATCTAAATCATGTCATGGCAGCATTCTGTGAAAACAAATTTCAACAAATAAGTGCAGCTTAAAGTAAGCCTATTTATCATAAAACTGCCAAAGGCTTGGGTGTTTAGAGCCCCCCTGGACAGGATGTAACGATCCCCTAGAAGTAACCACTAAGGTGACTAACGGGCCACCAACAAGATCATTTTGACGTGTGTAAAGTTGTTGTCACCCCTACGTGTTTCCCACAAAATAGTTAACTCTTCCACTGATATAACCATCTGTATAACTGTTAGTTCAAATTAATATTTTATTGAGGTAACATCATGGCTAGCCAATGTGAACTAAAAACATCGGGTATTCGCATGTCACGTTATTAGCTTCAGTTTTATTAGATCAAATATTTGCTGCATATTTTTATCATTGTTGTGTCCATTCCTGTGTCATTCCAGGAGCAAATCTTCACATTGTACATGTGTTTCTTCCTCTTTTATGTGTTTAGTATCCATAAAAACATGATATATATTGTCAAAGAAACGCTGGACATAAACGTTTTTGTAGGTCAGTACAAAATTTGCTATATTTTGGTAACTTATAATTGTTATATTCTTTGTTTTGGTAATGAAAAACACCTTGACATTGGGACACACCTTAAACACTATCACAGGCATTGCAATCACTGGTATTACTCCTGTAATGCATGGCATAAGCTATTGCTTGGAAAGTAATGCAAACTTCTTCCATCATCTATTAATCAATCTAATCCATCCGTTGTCTTATAAAAGATTTACTGTAACAGGTTGAGATTTATCTCCGCGCAAAGTTTGAGGAGAGGAGCAAAACCGCAACTGTATTTGGCTTCC
>JBCAUG010025232.1:0-24762 GCA_038406175.1 Haplosyllis leylae
CCCAAAATCAATACACAGCTTCGAAGCTGCCATTACGCTGCACTGATATATACGATAGGTGGCGTACTATGACAGACACAGACACCGATATTCTGCCTGATAAAGTTTAGCATTGTGTCAATGAGGATGGTGACTTTGACGGGCAGAATGGGTCTGGAACCCATTTAGCCCGAATTTTGGTCCGATCCATTGGCACAATGCTAAAACTTTTATTGGGCCGAATTAAAATTAATTCGGTGCCTTCACGTGTGAACAAGGCTTAATTAGTGCAATATAATCATGACTCAATCAATTCTATTCTCTGCTTCTGCTTCCATATTGTTCAGGCTTCATTGTGCAGAATTAATAATTTATGATTTTTACTGCAGGTAAAATAAACATGTTTACATAATTGATCGCAATTTCTCTTCAATTTTGTCAACATATAAGTTGCTGCCTATTCAGGTTTAAAACTGACAGCCTATTCCAGCTTGGGTCCCTCAGCCGGGATGGCTCTATGCCTGATTCAATGATTCTGTATCTCCATCATAGTCTTGTTTCTACTTTTTCGAAACTTCATGTTCCACCAATGCTTGTACGCAAGTACGTCGATTTGAAGAGGCTCAACAACAATGCAGATTGACAAGACGTCAGCAGGTGTTGCACCAGAGGTGAATCTGAGGAATCCATTGCAGGGAGGCGAGAAAATACGCAAACCGGGGATCCACCTTGGCTTTGAAACCCAGGGCGGACGTCACCAGTCCAAGTGTAGCCAACTTGTATGAGGGGGGGGGAGGAGGGGGTACTGAGCTTGACTTGTGCATTGACTTGCACAGGGGGTAGGGGGTACTCAGGTTGACTTGTACATTGACTTGTATGGGGGTACTCAGCTTGACTTATACATTGATTTGTATGGGGGGGTGTACTCAGCCTAACTTGTACCAGTGGGGTACTCAGGCTGACTTGTATGGGGGGGATACTCAGGCTGAGTACCCCCAGCTGAGTACCCCCTTAGCTGAGTACCCCCTGGCTGGGTATCCCCACTCCCCGGCTGAGTGCCCCCAGCTGTGGACTGAGTACCCCCCCCCGGCTGTGGGACTTGGTACCCTCCCCAGCTATGAGCCTGAGTACCCCCCCCCCTCCAGACACATGCCTGTGAAAACATAACCTCCCTCCGTGCGACGTACGCGGTCGGCAAAAACTTCATGTTTCACCACCAGATAGATCCTGTGAGGCGTGGATCTATCTCTTGTCTGTTGCGTGTTAGATAAAGCCTCAGCCCTTGATTGGAGACAGGCTATCTACCCAGACACGGACAGCTCTGTCACTAACATCAGTAACATATTGATTCGCTTGGCCTGAGATGATTACGTAGAACAAAACAAGCTTAACTATCCATGTGTCTGACACAGATCCTGAGTTTTCTTGTCTACTTTCTCAAATCGTGTTGAAGCAGATGAAATTGACTTTGGCAGAAATTCAATTGGTAGTTTTGGTTTATTTCAGAGAAAGTGTTTCTTGGGAAAAGAGAATACATTATGGGGAATTTTATCACAGTTACTTTGGGAATATTCCGTATGAATTCATGAAAATTTACGATGAACTGTCAAAAAGCAGAAGGAAACATAACCATCAGTTCTTCATTATTCATGATTTCTCACACTTGCTTATATTTCCAATCGTTCTTTTTAAGATTATTTTGAAGCCATGAAGCATTTGTTTTGGACTTTTGGTAAAGTCTATGTTGTTTCAAATCCAGGGTGAATCCCTGGCTCATGTTCTTTGTTGCCTGCGTGCTGTATGAATTCCTTGGATCCATCTTTGAGTGCACCACCTGCTGAACTCTTGGTTCACTTAACACTTCAGCCCAACATATTCATTCCTTTTACGTTAACGGGTTTAGTGGCGCTCCCCAAGGACCCAAATTTCATAGGAATATTTGGTAAAACTATTGGCCGCATTAGAAGATTTCTTTTTGAATTAAGATACCGAAATCGCGTGCAAACAGGCCAATTGAATCCCCTGTTTCACACCTTTCTAGATTTAGTGAATAGGGCGTGTAGCGCGGCAGAACACTGATTGGTTCAGGCGTAATTCCAATTTTCTCCTATTGGTCGGAAATGTTGAACTATATTCCTGTAGCCCCTTTCCATATTTCCTTCACTCATGACTATTTTTTTGGTATTTTTTACGGACCGTTTAAAGAGCTGTTTTTGACGGTAAGTGTGAACAGACCATAGTTTACTGCTCTGATGTCTGTGATTCTCTCTGGTCCGTGGTTCAAGTGTTCGGTTATATCTTCCGCTGACGGTGTTTTACAATCCTCCTCCACAACGTGACCACAATCACAGCTCAGGGCGGCTATTTATAGCGTTACACTGGATGAGACTCGTAAGGGCTTGTTCACACTTGACGTTTGGTCACTGGTATTATAACGGGAAGCCACCAAAATTTCTCTCAGTTTGTGTTTGCGTCACTACAGACACTATGTTAAACTTGAACGTTGACGGAAAAGAAAACGTTACGTGTGAACAGACCTTAATGCTGAGACTATTGACTCAAATCTCACAATCTCCGTCAATAAATCGTCCCATAGTAATTACTTTTGTGTGTCGAGCGTGGACGTGTGAATGGGATCTCACCGCTTTGTTAACAGCAGAAACCGGATACTGGTCAATATGAGCAAATATTGGCTGAAGTTAGATTCCTATTGTTCGTCCTTGTACTTTATTTGATGCTCAGTGCGGCTTGTACAGTAAAGTACACCAGGTCCCGCTTACAACGAGTTCGGTTAGAACGAATAATACACTGGGTCCCACTTACAACCAGGTCGGTTAGAACGAATAATACACTGGGTCCCACTAACAATGAGTTCGGTTACAATGAACAATACACTGGGTCCCGCTTACAACAAGTTCGGTTACAATGAACAATACACTGGGTCCTGCTTACAACGAGTTCGGTTAGAATGAATAATACACTGGGTCCCACTTACAACGAGGTCAGTTAGAATGAATAATACACTGGGTCCCACTAACAATGAGTTCGGTTACAATGAACAATACACTGGGTCCCACTAACAATGAGTTCGGTTACAATGAACAATACACTGGGTCCTGCTTACAACAAGTTCAGTTAGAACGAATAATATACTGGGTCTAACTTACAATGAGTTCGGTTAGAATGAATAATACACTGGGTCCCACTTACAATGAGTTTGGTTAGAATGAATAATACACTGGGTCCCACTTACAACGAGGTCAGTTAGAACGAATAATACACTGGGTCTAACTTACAATGAGGTCGGTTAGAATGAATAATACACTGGGTCCCGCTTACAACGAGTTTGGTTAGAATGAATAATACACTGGGTCTCGCTTACAACGAGTTTGTTTAGAATGAATAATACACTGGATCCCACTTAAAACAAGCTTGGTTAGAATGAATAATACACTGGGTCCCACTTACAATGAGTTTTGTTAGAATGAATAATACACTGGGTCACGCTTACAACGAGTTCGGTTAGAATGAATAATACACTGGTTCCCACTCACAATGAGTTTGGTTAGAATGAATAATACACTGGGTCCCGCTTACAACGAGTTTGTTTAGAATGAATAATACACTGGATCCCACTTACAACAAGCTTGGTTAGAATGAATAATACACTGGGTCCCACTTACAACGAGTTCGGTTAGAATGAATAATTCACTGGGTCACGCTTACTACGAGTTTGGTTAGAATGAATAATACACTGGTTCCCACTCACAATGAGTTTGGTTAGAATGAATAATATACTAGGTTCTGCTTACAATGAGTTTGGTTAGAATGAATAATACACTGGGTCCCGCTTACAACGAGTTTGGTTGGAATGAATAATACACTGGGTCCCGCTTACAACGAGTTTGGTTAGAATGAATAATACACTGGGTCCCACTTACAATGAGTTTGGTTAGAATGAATAATATACTGGGTCCCACTTACAACGAGTTTGGTTAGAATGAATAATACACTGGGTCCCATTTACAACGAGTTTGGTTACAACGAGCACCTGGCTAACAAACAATTTTTCCCCTCAGAAAAAATAACTTTTGATTGAGATCAATGTTTAAAAAGTCCAGTTACAATCAGTACCACTTGTAACGAGCAAGTTTTTGTGAATTAAATTACCCGTTGTAAGCGGGACCTAGTGTACTTCGGAAAGGTGGGAACTACACATTGCTGGAGGCTTGCATGAAGAGTAAATGATTGTGTGTGGGAACCACACATTACTGGAAGCTTGCATGAAGAGTTAATGGTTCTGGATGGGAACTACACATTGCTGGAGGCTTGCATGAAGAGTAAATGATTGTGGGTGGGAACCACACATTGCTGGAGGTTTGCATAAACAGAGGACAGTTCTGTGGTCACAGCAAAAACTACCCTCCGTACGATGTTACTTCCGATCCACATTCACTCTCTGATGGAGTTCTGTACCGGGGTTACTAACTATTGCTCCTGATCCACATTCATTGTCTGATGGAGTTCTCTGTCGGGGTTACTTACTGTTACTCCTGATCCACATTCACTCACTGATGGAGCTCTCTGCCGGGGTTACTAACTGTTACTCCTGATCCACATTCATTCACTGATGGAGCTCTCTGCCGGGGTTACTAACTGTTACTCTTGATCCACATTCATTCACTGATGGAGCTCTCTGCCGGGGTTACTAACTGTTACATTCCTCCACTGATGGAGTTCTCTGGCGGGGTTGCCAATTATTAGATCAGTAAGCTAAATTATGAATAACTTTATTCCCTGTTACACAGTTAAATGACCCAAAGCAGCAGAGGAATCAAAGTAAATTCTGTCTTTAAATGCAGCATAAGAATCAGAGATGGTTCTGCACAGTTCCTCTGTGATTTTCGTTCCACGTCGCTAAAGTTTCCAAGGAGCCTCTTCATGTGAAGGAGAAAGAGCCTTTCTGTCCAGACTTCTCGTGTATCACAAGCCGGATCCAGGGTTTTAATTCCAAGACTCTTTTCTGGGCGACAGATCGCGCGTTTCAGTCGAACCAATCAGGTAGATAAAATGCAGCGTCTCATGCGACGCGCACCTGGGGAGAAGCTGCTTCAAAGTGTGTGTGTGTGTGTGTGTGTATGTGTGCTGCATCCGTCAGCATGCGTGTTTGTGTGTGTGTGTGTGTGCATGTGTGTAGGTGTGTGTGTGTGTGTAGGTGTGTGTTAGATGTGTGTGTGTGTGTGTGTGTGTGTATGTTAGGCGTGTATGTGTGTAGGTGTATGTATGTGTGTGTGTATGTGTGTGCGTGTGTGCGTGTATGTGTGTGCGTGTGTGTGTATGTGTGTGCATACATGTGCGTGTGTGCGTGTGTGCATGTGTGCGTGTATGTGTGTATGTGTGTGCATACATGTGTGTGTGTTTGTGCGTGGTCATTTGTGCCAGATGAAATACCTTGGACTGAACCAAGCACTTCACCAACATTGTCCCCGGCCAAAATCAATCACCATTGGTTTTAATTGAAGTGTGCGAGTAAATGTTCATCACACGGTAACTAGGACGACACTTTGTTGACACTGTTTGATTTACCGGACACTATGTGAACATCAATGACAGAAATAGCAGACCCGCATTTACTTCCGTGTGTCGCTTTAATCGTAACTCATTCTGTGTCATGTACAACATCATGTAAATACACGAACACAGCAGCGCTGGATCTACGTGTAAATTATCTTCAGTTTCATGGGGTTTCTGACAAAATAATGCTGATCTGTTGAGGAGAGGGGGAGAGGGGGGAGGGGGTAGGGCTCGTCCTGTCCAGGTTCTGCGCAGGCTAGTGGGGGTGGGCTAAGTTGACATGATAAGGATAGAGGACCGTGGTCGGTATTAATGTAATGCGAAGCTTTCTTGTTTGTCGTAAGAAGGAGTATCTAGGGTAAAAAACACTCTATTATTGCTGGCTCGTTAGAGTCAGCTTAGTGAGATTACTTGGGGGGGGGGGGGGACTCGTAACATCCTGTCCCAAGAGATTCAAGAGTCTTCGGCAATTTTATTATATTTAGGCCTACTTTAAGCTGCAGTCATTGGTTGGAATTTGTTTACATAGAATGCTGCTATGACGTCATTTTGCACGTGCCACCAATTGGGTCAACGACGCAACGTCATATTTGCATGATCAGAGCAAACGTTTGTTGTAAACCGGAAACGGAACTAACTGTCTGGGACAAGCCCGGCAAAAAAAAATCTTTTGTTCGCAAAACTTTGCAAAGTTACTAAGATACTTCAGCTAGTCACGTGGTTTTCTCTAAATAACAATTGTTTATTATTTACAAACAATCCACAGAATGTAAAGTGGTGCCATCTTGATCAAGTTAGCCTTGTTCTTGTGCCAGGTATGTGAGGATAGATACTGTTAATTGGCTCTATCCCAGGGTACACAGGGTATACAGGGCTTACAGGGTATCAAGTAGATGCGCATTTCTTGGCAAGTTTACGATGTAAACATTGAAGGAGAGACAGTATAATATAACAAAAGAAATGAAATCAGTTCTGCACACACATTTATTCAAGATGGCGCCGTCATTTACGCGGACACGACACGTCGTTTACGTCGTTTACAATGTCGTTTACATTTACCGCGGACCATTTACTGCGGACTTATTATATAGCACATGTGACAGAACGGATCTGGTTAACTTATTGGATTTGCACAGCTACAACTGGGGATTGCGAAGAAGTACTCATTGTGTTATGTGCTTTAAAGTGAGGCTAATGTAGGAATATCTTGTGGTACTGATTTGAATAATTACAAATGGCAATACTTTTGATAAAGAAGTTTGAGTTTTTTATTCGTGTTTTTACAACAATCTGAGTCACATCATAGAAGATAGCAAAGTTAGTAGATCTAAAATGAAGTAAGCCGAAGATGCCACAAAATCACCATTGAGGTAGTATTAGAATACTTCTCTGAAATGTTCAAGTATAGCAAGACTTTACCCCTCCTGATATGTTGTCCCTGTGTTGCACTCACTTACAGTGCAATACCCCTGTGGAGCTGAGCAGCTCCTCAAAAGCAGTTTCATCACTGTAACCAATGAACTTAGTAGTAATGGGTTCAGAAGACACAGATTTTGAGTCCACAGTCCTGAACTCCTGTTCACACAGAATCCAGTTTTTCTAGTGTCCCCCTGTCCCTGGGGCTTACACAGAATACTACAAGGTGAATGTCAACTGATCTGGGGCTCATACAGAATCCTTCAGATCCTCCTCTGCTCATTTTGGCATCACACAGAACTCCCCAGATGGCTTAAACTAGCCAGAGCCTACACAAAATCCTCCACTGTTGGGTCATACTTGACAGTCACACAGAGCTGGTCAAGTACTAGGGTGGCTCAAGCATCACACAGCTTTACGAAGTTCACTTTTAGTTCCTTCAATTTTCAGTTCCGTTCTCTCTTAAAGCTGCCACTGCAGCTTCTTTTTATGCTGGAGATCACCAGCCCCAAAATGATGTGCACACACTCGGCTTTACATTGACTCCCCACACTACTCTCATGCACTTTCCTGGCGGCTCCTGCATCTCCTGCTTACCAATTTACATGTCTCAGTCCATGATCCATCCATTGCCCTGAAAGGAGCTATCAGGTCTTTCAGGAACACTCAGACTTGGTAGGAATCCTGCAAGGGTAGAAGGATGCAAGAGCAGGAGGGCAAAATAAAAGGAGGTGCACGGGTGAAAAGACACAAGGGCAGGAGGGTGCAATGATGGGAGGGATCAAGAGTAAAGGGCAGGAGGGCAGAAGAAGGGTGCAAGGATGGGAGGGCACAAGAGTTCATGGATGGGAGGCAAAAGGGTGCAAGAGCATGGGTGCAGGAGGGTGCAAATGCACAAGGGTGGGGGCAAAGTGTGGCAGCATGCAAGGGTCAGAGGGCACAAGGGCAAAAGAGTGGGAGGGTGTAAGGTTGGGGGTACGAGGGCAAAGGGGTGCAAGGGTGGAAGGATGCAATGGCAAGAGAGCATGAGGGCACAAGGGTGAAAGGGACAAGGGTGCACCTGTTCACCCTCATGCCCTTGTACCCTCATGCTGTTTTGGGGGAGAGTGTAAGGGTTGGAGTGCAAGAGTAGGAGGTACAAGGGCAAAAGGGTGCAAGGGCAGGAGGGCACAAGGCTGTAGGGTGCAAGAACAGAAGGCCACAAGGATGGGAGGGTGCAAGACCCTTGGACATGTCTGTGGACAGCCTTGGATACATGTGCAGACAGCCCTGGAGGGCAAAAGGGTGGGTCGGAGCAAGAGCAGGAGGGCACAAGGGAGAAAGGGTGGGACAGCACAAGGATAAAGGGTGGGAGGGCACAAGAGTGGTATAGTACAAGGGTGGGAGGGCACAAGGGTGAGAGGCCACAGTCATGGGAGGGTGCAAGGGAGAAAGGATGTAAGAGTGGAAGGGCACAAGGGAGAAAGGGCACAAGATGTGGGAGGGTGCAAGGGCTAGGGTTTGCAGCCTTGTGCCCTTTCACCTGTTCACCCTAGCGCCCTCGTGCCTTTCGCGCCCTATGAGCCACCTGGTGAAACATTAAAACATATTCATTATGTAATTGCGAAGATGCAATCATAAGGGGAAAGTTTGTAGATTACAGTTTACTGGTAAATGACGTAGATTTTGAAAATTAATGAGACTTTACGAATGGAGCAGATGTAGTACCAAGTAAAAGAAAACCAGATGCCATCGTTTCCACAATGTCCTACGGAGGATAGAATTCTCCAAAAGAGATAGGAATTGTCAGTGTTGAATACAAAGTAAAAAATATGACCACAGGACTGCAACATTTGAAATTATGAAAATTATTTTAAATGTTGTATTAAAAAACGTTGAAATTATGTGTACATTTGAGATTAAGTTTGGTAAATGAAAAACAAAAAGACATGCCACAAATTCAAGCGATGTTTTGGTGTACAATAATCAATAAGCAGCCAGTAATTCTCTGGACAATTTTAATCAGCTTCATATATTAGTAATAAGCCTACAAGGCTCCACTACGTCATTAAATCCATTGTAAAGATTACTTCTCTTCGATCAGTATTGAACAAACAGAACTGGTGAGATTGATTTTTCGAATTTTATCAGCACTGCTTGAATTTTACCTACTGGGAGTATTCCTTGTTCGACGCCTAGGTAATTATATTATCTTTTACACTCAATTTATAATTTACGTTTTTATGTCAATACTTCGTTGAAATATTGATCATGAGCTCCCAAAGGTTTGATAGTTAATGAATTGATGAATATTGAAGTTTACAATTCTGTGCAGAACAAAATAATGTAATAAATTTGGGACAATTATCTAGTGTGTGATTTCAAAGGCAGCTTGAGTACATTTTCACGAACCATTGAATCGAAAAATCAAGTTTTTAAAGCATTTCAAAATGGGTATTGAAAACAACATATTTTAACACACTATTTAAAATAATTTTCATAATATGGTCTGTTCACTGAGAATTGAATAATGCGTCGAGCTTCTTCACCTCAGGCAAACATCCACAATCCCAATCAATATCTGACAAGATTTGTCACGTTGGAAAAATTGAGCTGTGTGATTTTGTGCACAAGTCACCTTTGTTATTTTTAGTCCATTGTGGATTACAGTTCTCGATATTGGGGAAGTTTATTTAATTGTCTTGTCCAATGGGGAGGAAATCAAGTTTTTTTTCACCTTGATCCATCAAATGAACTCCTTTGATGCTACCCGAATTATTCATCTTTTGCACTTTTAATTAAATCTCCTGAAATTAATTAAAGAAACTCAAATCATCTCACAACATGACCACAGCGATTGAAACACAGTCCAACAGAAAAATGGTATAAGAGTTTAGAAGAATTTTCTGAATTTGTCAAGGAGAAAATCAAATTATTTATATTTACATACAATTTCGAATAGCACCAAATTGATTGAAATAGCATATTTGGTGTGGTGTGACAAGTGTGCGTTACATTGTTACGTTCCAACCTTGAAGTGCACTATTTAGATTATATTTTATTGATGTGGCAAGACGGGTATTGTCTTATTTGTGTAGTGTTAGGGATAAATTATGTATCTATCTTCTGAGATGACACATGATATTGGTAAATCTATAAATTTGTGTGCATGTTTGTACAATGGGTATTACAGTCCTAACTTAGAGAACGTGGCATCTCTTCGTCTGAATAATCAATAAAGACTAATTTTATTTCTGCAAACAGTGATCAATCTTCCATAAAAATACAAAAAGTAATTTTGTAAGATAAATTGAGTAGATCTATTCAGAATTAGCCAATTTGTAGAATTAGCACATGACAGTAATGCTAGATAAAATGAGGCCGCGTAACCAAGGTAATTTTTAAACAAGCGAGCGTCATCTTTTATTAAAGGACATGCATGGCAATGCAGAAAAAGTGCGTCTGGAATAAAGCATTTCTATTGGGTCCAACATATTTGTTTCGTATTTTTTCCGACACGATCAAAGAATTCTGCACCAGTTTTATTGTGGACATTTGTGAGAAATTTTCAATTTTAGATTTTGAAATGTATTAAGAAAACAGCAATAATTTGTTGAAAAATGATAATTTATAATTGTTTATGTTGATAAAGAGATCCAAATGATATTGACATTTTTAAAACTTTTTAAAATATATCATTGATAAAAAAGTATTGAAAAAATTAACAATTTGACACCCCCTTGGGAGTTCAATATCTTGAAATGTTTCAGAAACGTTCATTATAAAACTCAAAGAATTTTCTAATACTGTCGCATATTTCAGATTTTTTTGAAGTTCGTTCAGGGTGCTTACAGAGGATAATTTCCATTGAAAAGAGGCAATTGATAGGAAAAGCTAGTAACGGACTAAAACTAATGTTCAGCTACAAATTGGTGGGATTCGGCAAAGAGTCATCAAAAATGTAATCCGTATTTGAGATACATTTTCTAATTATTTGTGTAGATGTGTGTATAATTGACTTACCAATATGATTAAGGTGAAAGCCAAGAAAGTATCCATTGTTAGGAAATGATTTCCGGGATGAAGGTCTATTATTATTGTTTTTAAATGGGCACTATGAAGGCGTTTAGCTAACACAAAGCACACGACGTGCTCATCATTCAAAATTTCAACAATATTTAGGTTCTTGCTTTTACTCAACAAGGGAACATTCTTCATCCAGGGGCATGATGGCTACTGCTTTAACAGGTTTACACAGTTGACTTGTGGGTGATTTTAACTGTTCCAGTCATCTGTCATAACAGCCTATGAAGAATAATTACATGTAATTTTTTTACATTGATTCATTGATGATGAGATAGAATTATTTGATTGATCTGAAAATTGCCTCTAATGCCTTCGCACGTGGGGAACTTGTCAAATGAAGCATTACTGAAGAAATAGAGATGCAGGGGGCACATCCACAGAGGGATTCGATTGATTCCCTTTTATTGATGCCACAAAGTTATGACTTATTTATCCACACACATATGTGCAGTTATGGATTACTAGTTGAGATGAAGATACCTATGTTGTGTAGCATCCATGGTACTGTTGAATGCTGTGTTGGCTTAGGTCATCAACAGCTTTTAGTCATTCTGCAGTACTTAGACACATTGCGTATGGTACTTGCATTAACACCAACGGAATCAAAGATTGCGCAGTTGAATTATTTTACCTGTATGTGAGATATTCAAGTCTCAGAAGTTAAAACAAGGATTAGTAATAAATATTTCATAGATAATTACAAATATTAGCCGCATAACTCCGAAAAAATACGCTGAAGAAAACATGAGTGCCAAAAGTAATGCTGATAATCCCAAGATCACCAGCGGCAAATCCAGTGCCAGAAAGGCAACAGGTTCAACGGTATTAGGTAGCGCTAAGAGTACTGCAAGTGCATGTGGTGGGAAAGGTAGTATTGCTGATGATTTGGAGTCGTTACATGTCCCTGTATTAGGAGAAGAAGAAGACCACTATGAAGAAGAGGAGGAGGAAGAAGATACACTTCAAGTTTCAGAATCAGACATTAAGGCAACAACCCCTGGTTACTCCGCCTTCGCGCGGAAGCAAAACAAAAACATGAGAAACGGTCCAAACGATTGGTTAAATTTGCCTAAAATAAGGAAAAACAAAAAGAAAAAGAAAGGTAAATTTATAAAAACACGAACTGATGTTTTTCACGATCTTAGCACAGTTAAATGAGAATGTAATATAAAATATAATATTTCAGCCAAAAAGATGACAGAGGAAGAAAAAGAAAAGGACCAAAAACTCATGAGCCTCTACAACATTTCGGAATCACAATTTTCAGGTAAAAATATACCTTTGCAATGTTCTTTTTCCATCTGGAATAAAACAGTTAAATATTTTATCTTGTTTGCCTAACGCTACACATGTTCAAGGTTAAGAACCAAACATGAAAATATGAGAGTAAAACGCGGTGACATGTTAAAGTTAAAGTCTTGGAGTTCCATTTTTTTTATTTCTAAATTGTTGTCTATTATTGCCAACTGTTCTGCCAAAAGGCCACGGCTTTCTTGTTAGAAAATTTAAAACACCTCAATTGATACTGTGGATCTCTTTTGACCAACTTTTTTTTTAAACTCCAGCCTGACATAATCTAATTCTCCTTGTCATTCTTAAGGAGTACCCAGAGAAATATCCATCAATATGAGTATTGTGTAACAGATTTTTAATTACTTTGGATATGCTACACATAATAACTACTTATTCTGCATACCACTGCTTACAGTTTGGTTTTTAAAGATTCTGAAGGTATATGTTAGGCTTTTTGACATAGTATGGACACAGTGATAAATATTTTTTGAGTAATCTGACTGGATATATCTATCTAAATTCATTGAATCGGGACACACCCAAACTATTTTATGATCAGTTTTCTGTTGGTCCAAGCCCCCATTTGATTTCATACATGTATCCTTGTAATAGACAACATACTTTTCACCCTCTGTACTGGTTTTAAATTGAAGTTGTACACTCTTTCATGGCATTATCTAGTACTGTACACAAACCTAATACTGGACCCTCCAGAATTTCCCAAGGAACCCTGTTAAAATTCAATTACTTCTGTATGGAGGTGTATAATTAATAAAGAGTACATTCTGGGCAAGGATCATCTCTTTTCTTTTTTGTGTCACCTCAGAAATGAAACAAACATCTTATAAACAAAATTCTCTACGGTTAGATTCTCAGGGTTATTCAAGTTGCTATAATAAATAGCAATATTGTTACGAAACTCATAGTCTTTCTTCATGCCAATAATTGAATGCAGACACTCCCCAATTTATTTTAGTGATAGTTCTTTCCTTAATTTGGTTCTATTTCACTCCTAAATCCTCTCCTTAGAAGAAATAGAAATTTACATCTACTCACCAGTATGCTTCAATGCCAACTTTGCTTGATCAAATCCAGGTCTTTGTGACTTAAATCTGAAAACAAATATTATCATCAACATACAAAAGTCCTTGGTAACACCTATGTCACATAAGAGAATTCCATTTAGATTATTTATGTAATCTTTTAACTGAAACTTATCCATATAACCTGGATAGTCCTGACTAATCATAGTCTTCAGTTTTTTTCTCTCAGATCAAAAATGGCAGTCACCATTGTTAGTAAAAAAAACTTGCAATAACAAAAGGTATGAAATATTATTCTGCTAATCCCAAATAATATTTAACCTATATTACAACTTCAATCACATACCTTTCCATCATATATTTGCCAAATAAATTATTCTGGGGCAGTGGAATGTCCAACTTGTCATCAGAAATATCGGAATATACAGTTGAGCCTTGTCACCCTCATCATCATACACTTTTCCTTTTAAACTTTCTTCAATTAATTCTGCTCCATTAAATGAATTCCAATTACTTTTATTACCACTCTGTGTAATGAATAACTCATTACCATCATATTCAAGTGAGCATAAATCTGTGACTAAATATATAAATTTACAAACTACTCATATACACCCAAACACTCACACTGCCAAATTTGAAGTGAACATAAGAGTGGGAAGGTGTTACAATGTGGTATTCATATTTAAATAATTTCATATGCCATCCTTTAATTCATTGGTTCTATGCTAATTAGAGCTAATGACCAACAACTTCTAACCTTAATGAACTTAATTGAGTAACGCAGACATACCCTCAAAGCATCAGAAAAATCCTACTCGTCTGACAAAATGATTTTCTACAAAATGATTTCACATGTTGAGCCTTTAAAAATCCGTCCAAATACTAATTAAATTTTTTAATGAGATAATTAGCTTGGTATTAATTGTTTCTCATTAATAATATTACGATGGCAGAATTGATTGAACTTCCTGTACCATGTGATTTACGGAATTAGAATGTATGAAATCATCTATTACATGCGGGTACATGTTTTTTTTTACTTGTCTTGTTTCAGAACTGAAGGAATGTTTCACAATGTTCGATCACGCAGACAACGGAACGATAACTCCGAATGAAATTTCGTTTGTCCTGAGAGCTTTTGGTGCTAATCCCAAGGAAGCAGATATAAAAGAAATGAAACAATTGTGCATTGAAGATCGAGGTATGTAGATTAAATAACTGCAAAATAAACCAGTCCTCATATAATTACATTATACTAACTTTTTTTTGCTTTTAATCAAAAATATAGTTGTATAGCCATTTATTTCATATCTCAAATAATTGAGGTTCATGAGGAGCATTTGCTACGTCAAGGTGCAAACAGATTCCGAACGCTAAGAGATTAGGGCAGATTTTGCCCGCTTCAAAGTTGTCGCACACAGTTCGGTCCCTCGTACATTCGGATAGAATCAACTATGAAATTGATTGAAAACTAAAAAATAAAGTGATGAGTGACTCTCGAGATTTTGGTACCAAATGAGCAAGAAGTATCTGTGCTTTTTCCTGTTAACGAATCTTTTATTTAATAATTTTCTGTGTAAACGTTCAAATTTTGTGGATGAGAAACTCTCATTGCAGAGGACAAGGAAACTGTGAACTTGTATGATGTGCGCATCACTTTTGAGGATGTTGTAAGGGTAACTGCCAACACCATCGGGTTCAAATCAGAATCGGAATCACAAGAGGAACTTGAAAATGCTTTACAGGTACTCACTTTAAAAGCTGAAATTGAATACTTTTCCAGAATGTATTCAATTTCTAGATCGGGTGTTCAGAGGATAGGGAATTGATAATGTTTGTTTGTAGATGCCTAGAAATCAATACTTATATTTGTCAACATAAGAAGATTTGATAAGAAGATTTGAAAGATCTCAATTTTTAAACTTATTCCGAAGTGTTTCGGAATGAAAACGTTGACTCTTCCTTTATTATTTTCCAGATTAAGCAGAATTTGTATCAGACATAAAATTAAAAAAAAATTTTTTTTGGAAATTTTTTCTCAAATTGAATATTTGCATCAATTTCAAAATTCTATCATATCTACTTTATCTACACACATTTTCAATTGAAACAAAGATTGAAATGTGCCAAATGTACACTGCAATTCAAATTTTCTTTGCAAATGTTCAGTGTTACATTGTTGATTTTCTTAAATCTAAAACTGAAATATTAAAATTCAGAAGGTATCACATCAGGGCTAAACAAAATCAGGAGAGCAAGATGGATCACTCCAGAGAAGTTTTTTTAAAATAATTTTTACATGTTTTTATTTGCATTGGTAGCAAAGATACATGTCTCAAAGAGGAAACAAAAATAATTGAAGTTTAACCAGAAAATCATATGAATATCTGGGGCCGATCTGATTGATTCCCTAAAAATTGTATTTTGTGGCAAACAGGTGTTTGACAAAAATAACTGTGGTTACATTGACGCTAATGAACTCAAAGAGGTGCTTAAGACTATGGGTGAACCACTGACAGACGACGACATCAAGGAAATGCTCAACTTGGCTGATGTTGATTCTGAAGGAAAGCTAAACTACTATGGTGAGTGTTGTGACACATTTAAATCTGTTCCAAATTATTACTAAGTTTTTGGAAAAAGCATAATCCTGGACTTGCAAACACTGCAAATGGTATTACATGAAAAGTAGTGAAATACTTAAACATTGAAGGAGATTGCAATGCAGCAATCATAAAATATTTCACAAACATTTTTTCTCGGAACCTGAACAACAGGGACACGCTAACTGTAAATATGGATTTGTTTTAGGAATAATTGATGCCCTGGTAAAGAAGTGAAAGTCTAAATGGTAAAATGTAAATACACTGTTGAGCACATGCTTTTTCACTTATAAAAGAGGATGCACCAATTTTCATGAAGTCTTTTTCTAATGCAACAGTTCCATTACTAGCAATTATCGCCAATTATGATCGTCCAGTTAGCCAATAACCTTTGTTGTACCAGGCATTGTCAAGGTGTAAGTAAACAAAATAGTATTGTGAATTAGTATCGGACAACCGAAAGACCGATCACTGCTAGTTGATGAGTTTGGACATTTTGCATCATTTTTTTCCAACACTGTATTTTGATCAGTTGACACGACTCTGGACTTGAGTTTTGTTACTTTTGTAGACATCTTGGAAGGGACAAATGTATAAACTTGGAAGAGTGGACATTTACATTGTTTACATAGCCATTTGATTTACCATCACACGTTCACCAACCCTGCATGTTTTACCATGACACAAAGTTTTTCCCCATTATGTAAATTCCTGGCCATGGTTGACCATCGAAAGTGCAAAAGATCAGAAATTAAAAATAGAAATGTATTTGTTTAAAAAGGTTGTTCTTAATCTCTTTTTTTTTTTTTGTAAAACATTTTTTTATTTTCTTTCAGATTTCCTCAGTCTATTATGCGACAAACAATAGGCAGTAAAAGTTCTCTAACACAGCTTCCAATCCAAGAATAGCTCAGAATAGCGGTTGCGATTCTACCCATTTTAATATTAACTTTGTCCCTCAAGGACATACCGAAATCGCAGGCGGCTATTTAGTTTTTGCAAGAAATGTATGTAATAATAATAAACAAACTTTCAGTATAAACTTATCCACCTTAATCACAACTGTAATATTCATGCCTGCCTTCATTTAGAGTGCGCATAATTATTGAAGCATACGCAATGTGATTATTTTTACAAAATAAAGCTTAATTATAAACGTATTCCTTTTCTGCTTTTGTTTTATTCAATGTATTGTTCTGTCCTTCGCGTGCATTTTTGTCTCCCACGAAAACTAGATAAATTTGTATATTTCTATTGTAAATTAAGAATATAACAAAAACAACAAATATTAGAAATGAATATCACTTTATTTACACTTTTTACACACAAAATACTGCAAAGTTTCGCATTTCTACATAAATTGATGAAGATGTAAAGCATCAGCGCTCATTTTTTATCTTCTACTTTATGTATTTTATTTATTCTATTTAAGAAAATAACTTCCTTTTCACGTAGTTTCTGTGCAACTTCAGTCTGCAAAGATAAAATAAGTTTGACAGAAATTCAATTACAAATCACTCAATAGTTTCGCGATATTGTAAACTATTTAACAATCTCATTCATGCTACACCGATCTATTTCACTCACCTTTAAACCTTGAACCATCTCCTCCATTACACTGGACATGATAAATTTTACCTCCTCGGGACTAAGCTGACTTAACAAATCCGCTTCTTTCTCACCGATTCCACTTTCAATTACATCACCAACAGCATCTACATCACCCTCCTCAGTACCGGAAGGATGCAATGCGCGCGGTTGCCCTTCTGAATCCTCTCCTTCCTGGAAAATAATAACTTCTTGTTAAGATTTTATAAACTTTCTCGAAACGGGAAATTACGTTTGTAATTGAGCGGAATCTGTTGGCACTGAATTTAGCTGCATATGAAGAAACATTCCTCGGCTGTGGCTGCAAAAAGTTCAAACAAGTTCAATTACAACATGGCATCCCTACCACCTGCAAGTAGAACCAACACCCTATCTACGCTCACAGAATGGCAAATATCGTTCGTAGGCCCCCACCACGGGCCCAAAATTTTGGGGCGAAAAGACCAAACCAACCACTAAGGTGACTCTAACGAGCCACCAATAGTACCCATACAATAATATTAAATATATTTCTGTGGGCCTCAGGATCCACACTAAGAATGTATTTGAGAGATAAAATCGATCAGCTCGAAATTGTACGAAGTCTTGATTAAACTACAAAATATGCGTTGTATGCAGAAATTAAAATATCAGAGAAACGACCTGGGGTACAGGAGTGGCGCTGGTGAATATATATTCTCGGTAGAGGTTTTCATCAACGGCCTCTTCTAATGGAGGTGGCCAAGGCACATCTGCAGCTTCTGCCATTTCAACCTTTAACTACAAAAAAAAATTAGTACAAAGTGATTGATTTGTCAGTATTACCACTTCTACCTTTCTGCCGGCGTAATAATTTATCTAAAACTGCTTATTCCGAATACTTACGTCTGTTCCGATAATTTCTTCTGCTTGTGTAGTACTGAACATGAACTCGTACATCTTATAATGCTGAAATATACTGTGAAACAAATTGAAAACAAATTAGTTATGTATTGTTTTGAATATTTATAATTTGAGACCACGAGTACTTTTAGGGGATAATTTGATAGATGTACTGACCTCCTGTGAATATAATCTGTTACAAGTTTGACCTGCTCAACACTGAAGCATTCAAGTCCACCAGAATGTTCCGGTCCTTCCTGACCTACGCCAGTCATCACCTTTTTCAGCTCTTTCACATTATCTACTATGGCCATCTGTTTTTCTACATTGTGATGATAAAAATAATCAGAAAGGCAGAAATGGGTGTTCAAATGGACATAACACCGTGTATTCTGTAGAATTTTTGATGAAAAAGAAAAAAAATTGTACAATGTAAGTACATTTGTAGAAACTGTTACCTTTGATATTGTGTATTAAAGTATGCACTAAGGTGAAGAATGCTGACAGTTGTTCGATGCTAAAACTTTGTTCTCTTCCATACCAAAGAGCACCAGTGTAGGAGTCTAATAGTGCTGCGTCTTTCAAATCGATTGCATGAAATGATATTTCCATCACCTCAGCCATTTTCCTGAAATTTCAAGCTTGCTGATACATTCTATCGGGCTTGAAAAATGACAGAAATGAATAGAATTAATAGAAGATAAACAGTTTTATGAGCCTGAGGGAAGGGTATGGAAGATTATCAACCGAGGCCTTCGCCAAGAACGGAGACGGAGCAAATATCCAGCCTCGGACCTGATTATAAGAGAAATCATCCCAAATCTAGAAATTCATACAGTTTACACAAGTTTAAATCTGCATATGTGCGTGCAAATAGACTGGAGCCAATTCAGGACGGACTGACATAATTGACAAACAATTTTAACGTCTGGAGGTTTTGGGCAAACAACAAACGTAAAAACTTGTTTCCTTTGTTGAAACTTTAACTTACATTTGGACATCATCGACCGTTTCTAACTCCACAAACTCTTTTGTTTGTGAACTTGACAAAATCTTAAAGGCGAGAGAAGTCTCTTTGGTCTCGTCCTAAAATTAAACGATTTAGGTAATGGATAATAGTAAAAACATTACAGTGCAATTTAAATAAGGCAAACGATATATTTTGTTGTATTAAAAAAAATTTACATTGAAACTGTCGCGCAAGCAATGATAACAACCGTAGTTGGTAATTTAACCTGGACGTGTGGTGGTTTACTATTCAAAGAGATACAAGGGTACATTGGTCACTAACTGTGGAATAATTATCAAGTGATGGCTGAGGCACTTTATAGAACGCCCTGCCTTACAAAAGGTTAGTTCTAGATTACCTACGATCATGCAATATTCTGGAGAAATTGGTAGGGGTTGTGTAAACATGACTATGCATTGGGAGAAGGGTATTACATAAAGGATTCTATTGATAGCATTGGCTTTGTCAATCACTACATCACACAATAGCCTGAAGGACACACTCCGATTGAAACAGACTCTATAGAGCTGGACACTTCAATGTCGCAGCCTGGTGTAGATAGATCTACATAGATCTACACACAATTAACTTTTGGGAAATATAAGTACCTTATTAGATGTCTTTGAATCTCTAAATCTAGCACTTTTTCTGCCTGATTTATTGTCAACAGTTAAATTATTAGTTGGTGACTTCACTGACTTTCCCTTTGCGCTCTTGGACGCCATCTTTAAACAATCGTGTGTTGTCAATGAAAGTTCTCTCCACAAAGAAGAGGTCACTACGGAAGCCTATAACCTAGCGTAAAACATGACATGTTTGCATGTTTCTTGACTTCCAACCACCAAATTCCTCAATTCCTTAATCCGAATTCTCCCACTCCCTGCACTTGTCTATGCAAACTTCAACTTTTGCGCTTAATTTGAATAAAATATTGACGTATATTACAAGCGCAAAATTGCTTGAATTACGACGTAGCACAATGATTTGCATCTACCAGAAACACAGTTAGCAGAGAAGAAAAATGTTTGCATTTCTTAACCAAATTCAGTATATGCGACAAAAAAAAATGTCTGACAAATCATATGAAACTTTGGCTTACAATTTTATTTTACGGCAATTATGACAGCAGTGTACAATTTGTGATAAGGACATTCATCAAAATAGTTATCATTCCAATAAAATCATTATGATCAAATATAGATACTGCCACTTGAAAAATCAAAAAATCAAATTGTAAACTAAAGTTTCTATGGTTATTGCATTTTATTACGATCGTACAATAATTTGTTTGCAAATGAATCAAGTTCAAATGGGTTCCTGTAAGTTTTGCAAAGCATACCTTATTGCCAAAAGTTAAGACAAAAACAAGAATAAAAGAATCAATTCATTTCAAACTTTTGTATAATTTCGAAATGATTAATTTGACATATCAAATGCATTACATACCAATATTTTCTCAAAATCATGGGACTTTTTAAAGAAAATTACGCATAAATAGGAATCGCCCCTCCCCCCCCACTGAAATCCTGGATCCGCATCTGATATGTAAATTCCTGGAACTTTTGATCACAAAATCACAAACTGGGTATGTGTTCCGTCACACATTTAAACTGCTCTTAAACTACATTCATAATACCTATTTGGTGCTTTAGAATGCTGATAAATGTACTGATACATTAGTAACCGACATTAATTAGCGTATATTTACACAATCATCTTACCTGAGTAACTTCTTGTATGAGTTCTTCTGAAACATCTTCTGGATAAAACTTTGCTCTAAATTTGAACTGGAGTGGTTGTTCCTTTCGAACATCCTGACTCTGGACCTAAACAAAGGAGATAATAGCCATCATTCATATTGTAGAACATACGACGAACTTAAGGCACTACTAGTTTCTGCAGAAATGAATATTTGAACGAATTTTTTTTTAGCAGAACTTCCCAATTTTGATTAAACTTTTGTACCTTAGCTAGTTAAGTTTTCTTCATAAATTTCTGCCCAATTTCAGCACTTAATAGCACGCATTTCCTTTTCACAAATGTTATTTTAGTGAGCTTTCTTATTTCAAAATTCTTTATTTCAAAATTCATAGGCAGTGTTTGTTATTATCCGTATTTTTTTTAATTTCACACTGTAACGTCACATTGAACTTAGCAGACAGTAGACGGGACGTTTCAGTTACATGTGTACCTCCGAGCGTACTGACCATCCATGTTAACTGGAAAGATTGTGAAATTTGAAGGGTAACTACTTTTTTCTGTCACATTACGTGGTTGATATGCCACCGTGGTATTATTTGACGGGATGACACGAGTAGCTGGTCACCCAAGTGTTTCCATGTTTGGCGTGAAAAAAATAAGTTGATAACGTCGGGAAATTGAAAGTTGTCACTTTTTGTGGTTTCTATGAGAATAAGGAAATAATGAAGGTAATTAAGCCATGAGTATTTGCATTATTCATTGTTTTTATCCAGTTTATATGAATATCTAGAATATTTTTATGCGTCTCAACTGTAGCATTGCAACAGTTTAGTTGTCAGAAAATAAAATCGGTAATTGAACGCAATGAATTCCCGTCTAAAACACAATGTATTTTACTCGCTCATACGCAAAATGGTAAAGCTAAGAATTTGAAATGATATAACTCCACGGAAAAGTACGTGACTCGAGTATTTGCATATCTGTGTGTAACTCTCAGTATACAGGACTTTTGAGACTTTTCAGCCATGTGTTTGTTTCTCTGTGGCACGGGTGGTTATATGATTAAACTTAACTAAAAGTCTCTTAATTTTAACCAGTTGAGTTCACTTTACTGCCATTATTTTTACTGAAACCGTTTTGTGTCTGTCAAAGCTTCACAGGTCAGTCACATTTACATGTACAGTCATGTAAGACTTCAGGGAGAACAAAATCATGCTTGGGCGAGTTAATATCATTTTGTTCTAATGATGTACGCACAAACCCCCTACAAATATCAACTTTGTGGCTTAGTGTTTCGACAAACACTTACGACACTGTAAAATGTATCATGCTGTGAAAATGTCAGAAAAATACTGAGACAATTGGCACCAGTTGCAAAAAGTTCACGTGGTTCCGTGTGACAAAGATCTTTTACGTAGAGATTACAACACGTACCGACGACATGCCCATATATGTACATGTGTCTTCGGGAAGTAAACTTTTGACTGACAGAATTATCAGTGAGATACACGTCCTAACTTGGCCAACAAACGAAATTGGTCTGCTAAACGCTGTTACGCATTAACCAACGAAACACTCAAAATTCCGGGTTACTACGTAGCCTTGGAAATCAAATTCATGTCGTAAAATGTAAGAAATTTATTTCGCTTTCTGACATGCGCAATTTTCTGATATATTAATAATCAACCTAATGCTACGAAAATTAAACCGTTTCGTACTGCACATAAGTTCTGAGCTAAAGTCGAAGGTGCTCAACTTTGTTAGAGTACGGATTTTCTTTCTGAGCTGAATATTTAGGTTAATTCTGGCTCGTCCGGCTCAATTCCAAAATGAGTACATGCAATCAAGAACTGTCCGTCTTCATTTTCATCTTTGCCAGGCTCAACATTGTGTATGAGCAGACAGCTGTTGAACACGGGGGTGGTTTCCCCAGTCCAAGTTGGGGTACCCCCTAGCTGGGTCTGGGGTACCCCTCTAGCTGGGTCTGGGGTACCCCCTGGCTGGGACTGGGGTACCCCCCACAGCTGGTACTGGGGTACCCTTCCCCACAGGACAATACAGAATAGCGAGACCTTGCTGCACAGCGGGTGGTACGCCTCTTGCGGTCACGCATGAGGACTTTCTTGTTTAAAATATGTGGTTGCTTGAAAAATAAAAATAATTTGAAAAATTAAGATATCCAACAGAATGACATGTATAAACAGAGAAGTGAACCGACTTTACTTGGTAGCTGTGCTTGCGTGAACAAAATCTGTTATGTCCACATGAATTTGCAAAGAAATATGTTAATGTCTAGCGGGTCAGTTAGAAAGCATTGAACAATGACTTCGCGTTTTTAAAACAATGAACCCGTTCCATTCGTAGCAGTTTAAATCCATGCGATTTTCATTTTCACTACTAACTTAAACTCAGTTAACGAATGGTAGCTCCATGGAAATCCATAAATACCTAGTTATAAATATTTGCTGTAAAATTAATTGATCCCGAAGTCATTTTCATTACCACCAGATTCGTTTAATGAACAATGTTTTCTTTAAAACTCGATCAAATCAAAATTATTGTGAAGTGGTGCTTTTATACTTTAGATTAATCGGGAGGCTATTGGGATTTATTGCCTTGTTTCTCATTCCCTAGTATCTGAAGTGCAGTCAGTTTTAAACATTTTAAAAGGGACTTGTTTGTCATTTTAATACTTGATATTTCAAGTATCATCTGATATATCACATGAATGGTCTCTTTTGATCCACTGCACTTACCATCATTAGTATTCAACCTGTGAGTTTTGACCTTGGTATTACTTGGAACATTGTTGAATAGAGTGCAACTACACGCAAGTGCCCATTGTAAAATGGCTGTATGTGGCTACTCATGCTAAAAGAAATTACCTTTTTGTTCAGCTTGAGCCATGTGGTGAGGCCTTTACTGTCGACATATTGTAATCCGAAAAACCAGATTTCTCGCAGACCTATTGTTTTGACCACCTGAAAATTGAAATGAAAACTTTTACTTCATTTTTTTTTCCCTCTGTAAAATACTTGTTTCATTATTGGTAATGACCAACCACACGTTTTAAAGTTGAAGATTGCCACTTATTAATGCATGTGGTTGCCTGGACAACGAATTCAAACAGAAATCCAATTTTTCTTCTTTTTTCTATTTCCATTAGCTTTCATTGTGGCATAATTCTGGGCAAGAAAACTTAATGAAAAGATTTGAGTGTGCCATTTGGAATTACCTGGTCAAATAGCTGTTTGCCGGTAGTGTTCGCTTGAATAGCGAACTCCAGCTCCGCGTCCATGGTGGTGACGCGTACATTTACCTGCAATTGAGACAACAAAATTAGCACAAACAAATAATACGTCGAAAGAACAGGAACAAGCGAAGCACAGAATGAATGAAACCAATATAGCTCCATCGAAGTGACCTCAGACTTTCAATCCGACCGCATTACATCGAGCCAACTAACGCGACGTCTGATTTTGATCCTTTTTGTCAACTTCAGTCAAGTGATGCCCAAAAAATTAATACTCACTATCATCAGTTTCATTGTACCATTTACTTTATTTCGTTTACCGACCTTTTTTTTTTTTTTTTTTTTTCTCTCCTG
>JBCAUG010025233.1:0-10510 GCA_038406175.1 Haplosyllis leylae
AGCAGGAGAGGAGGTAATATTTTCACTTTGTCAGTCCACGGGGGGGGGGGGGTACCCGAATCATACACGTAGCCAGGGGGCCTGTTCAGGGGGATCTGTCAAGGGGGGTACCCCAAATCATACACGTAGCCAGGGGGTCTATCTAGGGGGGTACCCACAGGTGGGGAGTTACCCAGCTGAGATGGGGTATCCCCCCCCCCCCGGGAAAGGACAGCAGACCGAGCACTTGCTACGCCGCGGTCGATAGGAGGACTTTCTTGTTCATTGTGTTCTTAGCCCGTTATCATACTATTTGCTAGCATTCTGTCAGGATTGCACTTTTACCACATACCATGTCACACGCTTCTACCACTCGATCCAATTCTTCCCGCGTTAATTCAGTTCTACAAACATAAAACATGGCCTTTTTTCAAAACTTACAAACCAATAGTAAGAAACTACACGTTTTAACTGAGTTAGTGTATTAGTAATAGAGTATTAATGGTAAGAGTAAAACTTTATTTTGTATTCTAAATGAACAACGTGCAAGGTGCATCAAACGAATACATGATATAATATATCCTTGATACTAAGATAAATGAAACCCGTACAACTTAAAATATTGGACTCCTTGACGGTTTGTTCCATACTCTAAAATCTTCAAATTAAAAAACCTAAAATTGCTCAAATTGCCACAGAGCAGACAACAAGCGCCTCATATCTGGTCTTAAGTGTCTAAAAGTCAGCTATTTTAAAATTTAACCTACCCTTGGGTAGTTGAAGCGGTCACACTCACAACCATTATAGTGGCGGGGTTGAGTATCTCTGCCAGCAGCTCACTTCCTTTCGTTTTGTCAATACTGTTACCCAATTCCTGAAGTATAGATCGGTTCAAATTTTGTGGGAAAGTCATTGTTTCATTTTCACTTCTCACATATATGCAAATTAGCCTGCACTGATTTATTTATTTGCGGGATATTTCAAATCCAGAACACACGCGTTCTATTGCAAAGAATTTCTTTAAACTTACTTTCACAGTTTTCATATATTCGATAGGGGGTTGAACTAACGATTCTAACTCTGGAAACCTCTTGTAGTAATTATCTCGCACATATTTGTGGATTACATCTGGAAAATAAGACACAAGAAGAATTGTACAAGCTGTTCCACAACAATGAAGGTCTTCAGATAGCATTTCAAATACAAACATGTACTGTATAATAAGTTAGATCCCGGCTTGTGCAAAAAAAAAAAAAAAACACATAACGGTTACAGGATGAAGCACGATACGTACTGATTTCGTTATCAATTTCTACAGTGATGTTGTTCGCTTCCACTATCAGCTGATACTCTGGATCTGCTTCAACCGGTCCAACAACTACAAGAGTACAATAAACGAAGCAATTTGTGAACATATTTGATTTTTTCTGAGTTTTGTACTTTTAGCAAAATATTATAAACCAGCAACACATGAGTATGTTTGTTAAGAGATCCCTCCCATGAGGAAGAAGTAGTGTTCTTATCAACATGAGCCTAAAATTCAACATTCCACAACACCCAAGTATGTTCTGATCCATATGCTCACTGTAACAAGGGATTTCTTGTAGCAAACTGCACCTATACAGACTAATCTTTCACCACTTTTCTAATGGCCCTGTGGCCAGTTGTACATATTTAATTATATGCTTTTATTTTTACTTATCTAAATTCTAGCTGCAATTAAATGATGTTAAAATTAGTTCTCTGCTTTCACGGCAGAGGTATCTCTCAAAATTCATAAATGTAAGCTTACCTTCTCTCTTTTCTTTCTTGTTTTGAAAATAGGAAATCTGTTCCATGATATCCTTTAGCTGAAACAGAGATCAGCCAAATAAAGATTACATTATCAATGCTGTACTTTTAATTAACTTTAGGAACGGTATTTTGTTTTCTAAATCGAATACAACTGTTATCTACTCAAGAGAAGCAATACAAAAGAAATGAAAAAGAACGGGAGACCAAAAATTCAATACCTCTTCGCTATCTAATAGCTTTGCAATATTTTTTACAGATTGTGACGAATCTGTATCCATTGTAACATCTTCTATAATATCTGCCACATCTGCTGCTGCATCTTCTTCCTCTGCCTGTTCCAAAGCTTCCTCACCGACATCTTCCAAATCCGCCAACAGCTCATCTGCTAAAGACATTTCTCAACCTGAAAAAATATACGTTTCCTGGAATTCTTTCCTGTCAAATTGAGAGCCTCAATAAGTATTTTTATTAAAAAATACTTGGGATATTGGACCATGAATTGGATAACCCCTGTGGAGGTCTGAAAAGGGTACAAGGATAAAATAGGATATGAAGTACATTATAATAAATATGTTAAGGAACAGGATAAGTAATGAATTGCAGAAGAAAACTGCAAGAAAGAGTGACATTTTCACAACGTCTGGTAACATCGTCCTTACTGGTGGCTCGTTTGGAGTTACCTTAATTGCTGGTTTTGGCTCTTTGCCGCCACATTTTGGGAAGGTGGCATTTGCCATTCTGTAACTGCAGATAGTGCTACTGATACCGAGAGGTGGTGGAAATACCTTAACCCTTCTTGCGATAATGAAGTACATGTAGTTTGACTTTTCTGTACTCAGAGGTGTTGGGGAATCAAAAAGCTAGTTTTAACTACCTTCACATCCTTCATGCACCTTGGTAATGGGTGGTAGTGGTTTACTGGGTAAATGGAATCAATTGCGATCGGGACTTCAAAGAGGCAACCAACATCTACGTATCAGTGGTGCAGGTACAACGAAAGGTACGCAGGCTGGTAAAAAGTGCATAAAGGTGCAAAGGGTGTGACGGGCACACCCCTTCACTACTCGATATTTTTGGTGGCTCGCCAGAGTCACCTTAGTGGTATAATCAGTGGTTGCTTTTTGGCCCCCATTTGGGGCAGGTGGTGGGGACCTACAAATGTAATTTGCCATTTTGTGAATGTAGATGGGGTGGTGGTTCTAGTTGGTGCTGGGGACACCTCGACACTACATCTTGTAATTGAACTTGTTTGAACTTTTTGCACCGAGAAGTGATTCAAAAACCTAGTCTTCACCTGCCCTGATGCCCTCCATGGTGAGGACACACAAGAGTTGGTGTGGACCCAAAAGCCTACTTTCAATGATAGGTGGTGGGGATCCAAAAACCTAGTTTTCTATTGGTTTTGGCTTTTTGATTGAGTGAAAGGGTACAAAGGTGAAAGGTTGCGAGGGTGAAAGGGCACTCACCTGAAAGAGCACACTGGTGAAAGGGTGTCCATGTTACACAGATGAAAGAGCACTTGGGTGAGAGGGTGCTTGGGTGAAAGGGCACAAGGCTCTTGCTGAGGTGAAAGGGCACTTGGATAAAAGGGTATGATGGCACACATGTGAAAGGGTGCTCATGTGAAAGGGAGTGGGGGTACACAGGTGAAAGGATGCCAAAGATTGCACCCTCGCGCTCTTTCACTTGTGCGCCATCGCGCCCAACGAGCCACCTGGTGAAACTTTCACTACCAGATATTTGCACTTTTACCAGCATTCACATGGTTTAAGAATGAAAAACAAATATCATTTGAGCCTGGGCTAGTAAGGTTGTAAAATTGACCTGAATCTTGCCAATCAGTCAGCACTGGGTACATCAAGCAAAATCAATCTGTCAGTACTTTGCATGTAAACACTGTGTGTAGAGCTTATTCTCGTCTAATGTTTATATTATCGCTCTGTGCTCTCATCTTTCCCAACAAACACACTCTTTTGAATTGAGTAAGTTCACCACTTTATTCTTATAGTATTTCAGCACTGACTTTCACTTCGTGAGGCCTCCCAAATTGTAATAATGTTGCTGATCAATGTAGATATATATCGTGACCAAAACGTAAACACTACCGGTACGATGATACACGAATATTAATCGGATATTCTATCTCACGGATGCAGCTTGAAGCCCATTAGGTCAGGGGATCAGCCAATCCATAAGAAAACATAAGTGTGAGATTATTAAATGTACCGCTTTCTATGAGCAGACTATTATCTTAAAGGAAAGTCTGAATGGCGGGGAGGGGTGCAGTGGCTTCGTAATCAAGTTGAGTCCAGCACCATGGAGTGTGGTGACCGTATTATTATCATATCCGTATATCCGTAGAGCACGATTTGCGTCACGTGATCGGCAGCCATTATGTTAAAGAGCGCAAAAAGACGAGTTTTTATGTTTTTCCTTTTGTCATCTGTCCATATTTAAGGTGGACAGGTGCATCGGCATGGCTAAACCAGTTGGTAGATGGCTGGAGACTTTTATGTGCGGCCATTATGCAGACGTATTTGAGGCATATGGATATAAAACCCTGCAATCGGTAAGCCTGGAATGTCACCCTGTAATGCCTCTCTGAAGGAAGCAAGCAGGATTACGTAAATGTGTGCTTTAGATACAGTTACTTATGATAATCAAATCCTTAATCAACAATGTCCTTGTTTAGGAATTTCGAGACCCAAAATATAACAATATGGCTTTGCTATCATGAATGAAATGTACGAATAAAGACCTGCCTATTGATTAAGGATTTAAATATGATCAGTGACTGTATTTAAAGCACACATTTACGTAATCTTGCAGACGAGATTAGTTTTGAAAAAACTTTTAGTAATGTCAACAATTTTGATAAACGAGTATCTGAAAAGTATGAAATAGTGTTGATTGTGAAGTGATGGCCGTTTTGACAAACAAACAGTGAGATTAAATTGTCAATAATTTTATGCATATGATTTCAGTCATTATGGAGCCAGCATTCTTTTGAAATTTGGGTACATTCAGTGTCATACCCCCCTGTGATCCATGCCAGATGAAATCTCCACACAGGACTGCCATCTCCAGGATGTATGACATTACCTGTTTTCATAATCGATGTCCCTTTTGTAGGTTTGTCAGTTGGACCCAAATCAACTACGTTCTATGGGTGTACTTCCAGAACATGTGGATAAAATTATGGAAAATGTGTCAGTATTGAGACAGTCCTACATGGGTGAGTTTTCCATAATTGACTCGCATAGTTAGTCTCTGCATCAGTGTTCTGCGTGTCGCTTGGACAGGTTGTTTAGTTCAGCTCTGAATTAATTTGTATTTTGAATCATGGTATTTGATGTTGTTGATGTGCGCATCTTTCTTTTAATTTTTAGATCACAAAATTGCAAGTTTCAGGAATTATTTGGCCGTTTGATTTATTTTATTTCAACTTGCACACGACAAGTATTTTATAGGGGGATTGCTTTACCACTAGTAACCATCAGAGCAGTGTTTACCACAAATGGATATCTTGTCGAACAAATAAGGTGATATCTTTCAGCAAAAGGTTCAGAGAACACTCCCATGGGAGCGCCAAGAACTCCACAACTACCATACAGTGGGTCAGTTGTTGACCCTGTCATGGGTCCTGCCAGTTCGGCCCTTGCCTGTGTAGCTCGACAGGCAAATGTCCACAGTCATGGCAGCATGTTACAGCAGGGTAAGTCAGAAGCCTGTAGCCTGTAGGCCAATAACAAGAACAGTGACTCTGGTCTCCTCTAACATCCATCTCCCAGCCGCTCAATGCTTCCGAGCTTACATAGCACATGTTAAGGTCCTTTAGTGGCTAGATTAACCCTGATTCTAATTTTATTAATGTTATTTACGGATTGTTCGGTCTTCGTTGGTAAGTATTTCAAACTATTCAGTTCACGTTTGTGACTCTCATAAAAGCTTTACTAATGTGCATGCAGATTTTGGAATGAGTGTGACTAGTGTGACTTGAGGCGACTATTTCTCAATATTAGTAAAGTATATTCAATGGATTCAACACAATCTAAAGTTACCTATCAGTGAATTACGAAACTTAATTATCTAGTTTAGTTGTTTGAGGGTTTGAAAATGTGTATGGAATGTAAGCATTATTACTAAAGTAGATATATTCTCAGAACTTCACTGTTGGTTGAATAGATTTTATTATTGTTTTCTGAGAGAGAGCATGTGTACAAGACAAGTTGTACTTGGTGAAATTAGATGAACAAAGATCTTGCATGAGGTATGATATGCTTTGCAATATTGTAGGTTGGATGTGTCACTTGGCCTGGAAACTCGCTTTCATTAAATTTCGTAATTTCAAGTTCGTGCCTTCTGCTTTTGTGTATGTGTGTTTTGGTGTACACTAAAGTCGCGCCGCCTCACGTGCGGAGCGAACGTGAGGTGGAGCGACTTATCTGGTCACTGTGGTGTCTGTGCATTAGTATGATCGGTTGTGGCCACTTGAAAAAATTCATCAGATTTCAAATCCCAAATGTGTTTCACGCCATTCTGAACAACTTTGATTTTTTGAGTCTTCGCA
Source organism: Haplosyllis leylae (assembly GCA_038406175.1). Classification (NCBI taxonomy): domain Eukaryota; kingdom Metazoa; phylum Annelida; class Polychaeta; order Phyllodocida; family Syllidae; genus Haplosyllis; species Haplosyllis leylae. Next base: position 6,344 of record JBCAUG010025233.1, read on the forward strand.
CATGTATGGATGGATGGATGTGACCTGGATCCCAGTTCCACTAAGTGGAGTTGGTAGCTGAAATTCCTACTGAGTATAGGGACCATTATTGTCTATTTCCAAAAAAAAATCAACTTAAAATATTCATTTACAAAGGAATGGCACCAGTTAAAGTCTGAAATTGGCGATTTTCTAAAAAAACTGGAAAGGTGAGAGAATTTTTTCGAGGCGGAGGATTTTAGAATTTTACCAGAAAGTCAGGAAATTTTCAGTCAGTGAGGGAAAATTAGATCAGAAAAAAAATTAGGTCGTTTTATGTAGCAAATCTAAAACAGTTGTTTCCAGAGATATCTTTGTTAAAGATTAATTCCATACTATGAAAACATGTTTATTATCAGTGAATATTAAGAGGAAAACATAACATTAAAATACATCTCAGTTGTCTCTGTACAGTTTTACCTTGATATTATAATCTCATTTGAAGTAATAAATAGATATAACTTCCATTTTTGAGCCTTAGGAAAATAGTCGGGGAAAAATGGAAGAAATACTGGAAAAGTCAGGGATATTCATGACAGGAAAAAAGTGGGAACCCTGTACTTATAACAGTGGGAGTTGAGAAATTTTGTTCCAAGTAGTCTTTATCATTTCAATCCCAGCGTCCGTCATTTATCAATCCAAGTTCACACGGATAACTATCTTTGTTCTGAACCCTTGATTTTTCCGGAAATTTGGCGATATTTTAAATCGAATGAAAGGAGTTCGTTAAAATGACTTGATTACCTTTGCGTTAATGTGATAAACCGGCCTGTGCAGTCGTGAACACGGTAATCGTTTCCCCTGCCTGAAGTAACAATTTTCGTACATGTATTTGTTCGAGAACAGAAAATGTCGTAACATGCCTCAATTAATAATAGAACATTGCATATTGTAACAACTTGAAAGTTTTTGTTTGTGCAAGTCTACCAAAAAGAAAAGTTACATCCAAAATTGGCTTGGTAAAACTGATTCAAACGGGATGTTATTTGAAGTTTGGTAATTGTCTTGTAAAACGATTTTTGGCAGTGGCTGTATTTGGAAATCCCGAAGTTTTCAACTTCAGCGAACTTCCTAACTTCAAATGAAGTTCCAAAACATTGCTTTTTAGACTAGTAGATGTAGTTCAGTTTTTATTAGACTGAAAAACCAGGGCAAAACTGGTTGCCTCTTCCTAAACAATTACCCAAGATGCACTGCTTCTAAGCAAATGCTTTCTTGAAGGTATTTTGGTATTTCTGAGCTTCGAAACATGAATTTCCAAGGGCACTTTTTCAACTTCCGAAGTTCGGAAGCAATTTCCAAACGCAGCCAGTCAAAAAGTTTTGCGCACATTTTCTGTTAATGCCCAAGGTGAACTCAAATGCACATAAATTTTTTCACAATAGTTCCAGGACTGAGGTAGATATCATAGGTGGCCGACAGGTGGTCTTAGGGAAAAAAATTAGAAACATTTCACGTACTGGGACAAAATTCGCTGTGAGGAAAAAATTGACTGCTTCCACTGTGCATGCACGGGTTTATTACATTGGTTTATGTAATCTTAAATGGTGTGTTCATATTCTGCGACACGGAGACCGATACAGAGATCGATAGAAATATAGTTCCCATTGGATTCTATGTCTATTGGTATTTGTATATTTACTGTGTCTGTCTCTGTGTCCGGCAGTGCAAAGGCACAACAGTAGACAGTGACTTCATATACAGCTAATCGCGCTGCATAAAGTTTGCTTCAATACTGAAATACCAGCCAATTTTGTGCCTAGTATCCGACTAGCAAAGGATGTTTCAGAGAATCACGAGAATGGGCACACCTAAAATTTAGCACATGTATAAGCTTTGACGATCGTAACAACTAACCCTGTTGTGATAGTTTTGATGGGCCACAGTGACAACCAACAAACTGGCAAACGATTTGTTGTTTTTTTGGGGGGGGGGTTTTTTGGGCAAGGTAGGGTTGTAAATTCGGCAGTGTTGTTCGTTTAAATGTATCTTTTTTGTTTTGAAGAAAACGTTTTATAGATACGCAAATTGTTCAGATTAAATAAGAAATTTGTGAAACAATTGTTTTTGCACATTTTTGTTTCTGTTGTAGGCGGCAACATGGGTAACTATGGTGATGTTCGTAACCCAGGACCATTAACAGGAAGTATAAGTGGCTATGGTGACCCACGTAACCCGGGTCCTGGTCCTATGGCATCAGGGCCCATGAGTAACTTCGCCGACGTGCGTAACCAAGGGCCCATGGGTCATCGTCCAAGCTTCATAAACGAAATGCAGCAGAACTATCCTAACTCTCAGCCAGTGAGTATGATTTCATGTAATTTGTTGAGTAGGTTACAGATTTTCACGCGAAGAGATATTATTTAAGAGTATAGAACTACGGCTTCAGACTTGAAAGTAGCACCAGAAATCATCTCAAAACAGATATGTTTGGCACAATGAAATTGTGGGAAGGAAAAAAGACAACTAATAAAAGAAAATTATGACTCAACTGCTCTTCAACTAGTTGAACAGGGTTCCCACTCGACCTGGAAAAATGAGAGTATACACCTGAAAAATCCGGAAACTTATGGAATCTTGTAAAATTGAAATTATTTTCAGCTCTGTGTAAATAAGTTATATTTCTTAAAAGGTTTCAAGTATTTACTGTGTAATATTATTCAAACTTTTTGTAAACAGTCCCTATTTTTGAGCTCTCCCTTATTTTTGGAGTTAAGTTGTTACCTTTTGAGAATCTCGAGTGTGTAATAATGAAGAATTAAAAAGTGCCTTTTTTCGGGAAAATAGTGAAATATCAGGCAGTTTTGAAACAATTCAAATCATGTGGAACCCTGCGAATGAGAAAAGATTTTTTGTCCGTAGAAGAGGTTATCTGTTATTGTAATTGTCCTTAAATGTGCGAGGTTCGTCAGTGAAATAGAAGACATTGGTGAAAAATACAAGAAGGCAACTGTTTACGTATTCAGTTTGGAAATTGACAGCCTTGCGGCACCGAGTGATTTTGCAATGCAAACATCTCCGTGATCCAAGCGGCTAAGTGAATCATGGATTTTTGCAAACCTAATTTAGAGCGTGTAGTTGATAGGTGACGTGGAAATCCCCCGTAAAAGGCACAACAGGTTTCATTGGACGCACTAGGTTTTATGCTCGACACAGTACTGGTTTGTCGCAAGAAACAGGACATGGTTCTGGTGCAGCACAATTATAAGAGAGTTTATTTAAGTGTAGATGTACTGTTGTTTCGTGCACAAGTGGAACCAGCCAGAAGTATTTTCTGGATTAAAAATTTAACAAAATTTCGATGATCATAAAAATAGATAGCTTCGTTATGGAAGCAGAAGCGTCCTTCGGTTATCAGACATATCTGTAGATGTGATCTTCCTTCATCATACAGTTCCCTGAATGTAATATACTACAGATGGTGTAATTTCTCTCATTCACGTCAGAAATCCACTTTTCCTCGTCCCTATCGTTATTACTTTTTACGTAAATAGTGCAACGGTGTGGGAAAAAAGAAGATATACCCAAGCAAGTATACCCATAAAAGCCTACTGGTTAAGAGTTAACCTGTTGCTTTATGACTAATCACTATGACAATGCGGCATGCTTTACTGTTTTAGAACCACAACGTGGTGAATGATGAGTGAAAAAACTACTGCATTACAACCAGTGAAGAGCAGCTGGCAGCTCATATTCCTTTTCTGGTTAAATTCAATGATTTTCTGTCCAACTTGAGAAAGGCTGAGAGGCATTTACGTGTCATTTAGGTGGGGAGGTTAAGGCGCGTGGTTCTACTTTGATCAATACAAATTCCCACCCACATGATAAACCATTCCCTTGGTAAGAGGCATAAAAGTCCATCTGGTAGGATTTCTTCAATAAAGATAATTGTTTGAAATATGTGTGTGAATGGAATCTGTTCCTAAAAGGTTAGTTGAATGAATTCAAAGAAATCATCTGACTAAAGAGCAAGTACTTTTTTGCAAAGATGCTGTACTTTTCTCTTGTACAGCCTTTTCGATTTGAGCAGCATAGACAACTGTAAATACTCTTCACGGACTTGGTTGGGCATTATTAACCCTTTCGATACCTTGAGATCCTGTAAAATAAGGCTCTTTCAGAGGCAAAATAGGGGCATAGTAATCAGAG
>JBCAUG010025244.1:0-10510 GCA_038406175.1 Haplosyllis leylae
TTTTTTATTTTCATTTCAACAATGAATACATAAAATGGCATAGGTTTCTAGGGAATGAAGCAAATAGTTTACAAAATTGTCATGCTAGCACAAATCTGGTCACCATTTTACGTGATAACCGACATATATACTCTGCAAATAAGCTAGATAGACACATGGTTCAAAATGAAAAATTCTTTCATAAGCACCCCACCTTCATCTCACATTTAACTTTTTATCTCCACATTGTTAAATTTCATTATCTCTTTTACTCTTTAAGTCTTTATATCTTAATAAATTTATCTCTATCATTTACCTAGCTAAAACAAATTACAACACATAATCAGATAGGGCGCGACACAATTCTGATAAGAATTCTTGTTTCTTCTTTATGTTCTTTTTGCCGGTAAAATTAATATATTCTATTTTGTTTCCAACACAGAATTCACTGTCTGGTGTGGATGACCTGATCAAGAAACATGAGGGTTTCGCTAAGACGTTGGAAGCACAAGAAGAAAAGATTGATACATTAGAACAACTAGCTCAGGCACTTCTGGCACAGGAGCACTATGCGTCTGATCATATTCGAAGCAGATGCCAAGGTGTTCTGGACAGAAGAGATAAAGTTAAGCAGGTAGGGTTCTAGTTCTTTTAATAATTATGTGTTACGGTACTTCATTTGCTGTCAGTGTCCACTGAACTGGGGGTGAAATATTTTAACTGAATTGTGCAATTAAGCAAGCATTCATTTTTGTTTTTCAGACTGCCATACAGAGAAGTGCTAAGTTGCATGATTGTCACAACTATCAGTTGTTCCTTAAGAATGTGAATGAAGTATCCGGTTGGATTAACGAAAAGTTACAGATAGCAACTGATGAATCGTACAGGGATCCTACAAACCTTCAGGGCAAAATACAGAAACATCAGGTCTTTGATGCCGAGGTGACATCAAATAAAAGGAGAATGGAAGCTGTCACAGTGGTACGTGACAAATACTTCAGGGATTGCGATAATAATCAGTTTATATGGTCCCCCCCCGTCCATTTTATACATCTATTCATGCAAGTGTCATGAGAAGTTTTACTTGCCCTGATTATAAAAATAAGTTGTAATGGCATTTAATTTTTCGCAATCTGTAGGAAGGAGAAGAGTTGATTGGAGGACGTCACTTTGTCAGCAGTGAGATTAAGATGAGAATAAAGGAACTGAATACATCGTGGCAAGGACTCGAGACTGCGAGTGCTAACAAGAAAGAACGACTGCAACAAGCTTATCAGGTAAATGGGGTCTTTTTACCCTTTACGGACATGTTTACAAAGGTGTCAACGGCTACATAAATGTAGAAACGCGAAAGAAAAAATTAATAGTGCAAGTACGTGGTGTTGTGGATGTTTATTTAGATATATACAGAGGCGGTAATAAAAACTTAAGTAGCTTGAGTGAATTGCTTTGAAATAATATGGTACCAGAAAGATTTGTATAAAAGGTAGTTGGTTATGGCTCTTGGTAGGGGAATCTTGGGTATAGTTACAAGAAGATTTGAGCTGTTGTTAACTTTGATCAAGTGTTTTCTTATGGTGGCTCTGCAAAATTGAATTAATGACGGTGGTGATTGCTTCACGTTGGCCATGTCGTATTCACAGGGATCCACATATCTTCGTTTGCCAGCTATTACCTCCCTTGTTAACACCTGGTCACTTTCTGCGTCGTACCCTTCGCTGATAAAATCTTCAACTTCATCAAGACTTTTTGGGTTCAAACCAGCTGCAGCTAACAAACTCAAGATCTGACTATACTTCCAGTAACGATTTGAAGGGAAAATCCAGTCATTGTCAGCATATGGACCCAGTGACGGGAAACAACAATTATTGTTTTCTCCGGCAAATGTTCTCAGCAAACCTTGAACAATTTGCTTGTGGTTTCTTATTGTGCATCCAAGCTCTAATAGTAGTCGGACATTTTCTAAGCAGTTGTTTTTCCGTGTGAGCATAAGTACATACGACAAAGTACTCTCACCAAGACAGTCTACTTCCGTGATGTCAATCTTTTGCGATTTGACAAGGGTCCAAATTTGCTTCGGCTGTAGTAATCCAATAGCTCTATTTCCGGCAAGAACAAAATTTGCTCCATTGTACGGTTGTGTATGATGATAACGGAGTTCTTCTACGCAACTACATGGGTTAAGCTGAGTCCAGTACAACACAGCATGAATACAGCTTTCTGATGCGGATCCCAGACGAGGGTTTCGGTTTACGTCTTCTCCTTTCCGGAGCAGTTCTTGCAAGACCAAGCATACCTTGTTCCCGAATGTTTTCATCATTGCTGGTTCATGGAGTGCTGCTGCCCGAGTTAAAGCGTTATCTCCTGACGATGTAACCTAAGAATATTATGTTTCCTCCAATTATAATTCAGTCTGGGGTGGAATTGTTTCATGAATTTAAGAAAATATACAAGCAATGGTGCTGATTTGACGCTGTGCTTTTCATAATTTGTACCACTTACTTCAACGTCGATTTCTGTGGAATTTTAAAATGTCTGGACTTTTTCAACAACTAGTAAGGAAGTTTATACCAACCTCATTGACATCTGCTCCTTTGCCAATGATATCTCTAACTGTCTCCGGATTGGAACACATAACGGCCCACATCAGACTCGTGATGTTGTCTTCGGGTTCTATAGTAATGTATCCGAGTATGGAATTCATATTTGTCATTTGCAGTAAATTGTCCAATGATTAAATTCAAGTCCATGTACTAGCCCGGTATGCTACAGAGTACTGTTGATTTGATAACGAAAGGCTAGTTCTTATAGCTGGAGTGTGCGCGTGAACTGTGAATGAATCTCGGTTCAATCATGAGCTGCTTATTGCATTTCACACGTTTGAACGCGTCGTCATGTGCATCAATGCAAAGTAATTGGATGATTGACACCTTTGATCATTTTCCCGAATATTTTGGTTTAAGATTAATTTCTGTGGGAATGAGTACAAATAAGAAAATAAGACTTTTTTTTCAATTGTTACGCAATTAAAGTTTTAATTATTGTTGAAATATTGCTGGTTCGGTTTTTACCAGTGACACATATTAATGACATAGTGATAAAATAGTATTTTAACCCCGTGCTTTGTTCTACAGGCTTTGTTGTTCAACCGACAATGTGATGATATTGAGAGTTGGATGGATGAAGTTGAGACGCAGCTTGCGTCTGAGGATCACGGTAAAGATGTCACCAGCGTCACTAACCTTCTCAAGAAACACCAGGTAAGTTTATCATAATATTGTCAATTTTTCACTGGAAATTACATGTAACGTGTGGAAATTCCTAAAATTGTTGTTTTTACATTCCAGCTCCTGGAGTTAGACATTGCAAATCATCAGGATAAAGTGACAGAATTGAAGGAAATTGCGACAAGTTCCCAAGAAAATCGTAACTTTTTGACAGTCGACTGCAGTAAAAGATCAAAGAGCATTTCAGACAGGTAATTCATTTACTTTTAATAACTTCAATTCCCTTTTATACTGTTGAGAATTACTGGTTTAGAAATCAGATGATTCCCTTCTGTTGCATATCTTCATGTTATCTTTGTTCTTTACCAGGTATAACACATTGAATGAACCGTGCCAGATTCGCCGAGACAACTTAGAGGACGCACAACTGCTTTTCCAGTTCTACAGGGACGTAGAGGATGAGGTGTCATGGATACACGAAAAGAGGCCATTCGCTGCTTCAGAAGATTTGGGAAATAGTCTTACCGCCGTTCAAAATCTACAAAAGAAACACCAGGTACAGGAGTGCTGATGAGAAACTGATAGATTTTCTTTGATTGAAATTTTGAAATGTTTTACAGCGAGCCAGAAAAAGTTCGATTTTGAGTTTATGATGTTACATGCAGGTTTTGTCCCCGAAAATCCTGGTTGAAATTAAATGAAACCAGTTTAAATATTTCTGACATTGCCTTTTTCACAGGCCCTTGAAGCGGAGATAGTATCTCACGAACCCTTGATAGAAGCTGTCGCTAATACAGCTCATCATATGGTGGGACGTGAGCACTATGCCTCACAGGATATTCAAAGTAAACTGGACAGTTTACAGTCTCAGCTGCAGGAGCTCAAAGACTTGGCATCTGCCAGAAGATTAAAGTTATTGGATGCTGTTGAATCTCAACAGGTAAAATGTTTATCATAAGTGTACGCACAGGTAGGAAAATATTTTAAACGTTATATGAATATTACAAATTGGAAAACTAGCGTGTAAAATATTGACATTTACACTTTTGCATCTTTGCAGTTTTACTCGGAAGTGGCTGAAGCAGAGTCTTGGATAAACGAGAGGATACCTATGCTGAGTAACGCAGACCTAGGTAAAGATGAGGATTCTGTACAAGCTCTGCTGAAGAAGCTGGATGCTCTGGACTTGGATATTGACAATTTTAATAATAACATTGGCGAACTAGCAGCGCTATGTCAAGGTTTACAACAAAGAGGTCATTTTGATAGCAAAAACATTGGAGAACAACAGACTAACATTGAAGTGAAATACAGAGAACTTCAAGACTTAGCCGCAGCAAGAAGAACAAAACTCATGGACAATAAAAAGCTGTTTGAATTTATGAGAGAAGCAGATGAAGTAGCTGTTTGGATTAAAGAAAAGGAGGTTACGGCAGCTTCTGAAGATTATGGTACTGACGTTGAACACGTTCAGGTAACGCAAATTAAAATGTATTAAATTATAATTTATGCAATCGAATTCATGTAACCTAATCTTTTTCATGAATGAATGAAATTCTTTTTTTAAATTAGCGTAGCGTTACATGCATTTATGAGCAGAATTCACATCTTATCAACACATAAATGTGAAAAGGGACCACAGCATAGGTCGATAGACCTGTCACATAGTGTACGGCGTTGCAATGTGGAAGAGCTGATGTAGTATAAGATGCACTTTATATCCTTTTTCTTTCAGTTGTTGCAGCAAAAATTCGACGACTTCATGCGAGATTTGCAAGCAAATGAAGAACGAGTTACAAACATTAATGTCATGAAAGAAACTCTTGTGGAAGGACATCACAGTTGTACTGAGCAAATCACAGAAAGATGCAACACTATAAATTCTATGTGGTTTGAAGTAAGGGAATTAGCTCAAGCAAGACATGAGGTAAATTGTGTTTCTCCTGCAAAATGTACGTGTGGTCTTACTTTGCAATATTTAAAAAGCACTGTCAGCATACCCGAATTGAATTTTCCTTCTTTTTGTCCTCTTGTAGGCTCTAATTGGGGCAAAACAAGTACATTCTTTTGTACGTGATGCTGATGATGCCATAGACTGGATACAAGAGAAGGACGTTGTTGTTTCGTCTGATAACTATGGCACAGATAGAGAATCAACGCAAGCACTGATCGATAAACACGACGGATTTGAGGTGAGCGTCAACGAAGTTGCTCGTTTTCTACGGGCAACACATGCGACATTCAGGACTGCAGTCGCTTTTAAACTGCGCATGTTTAATGAGCATAATTTCTTCATTTCTTTCTGTCAACAGCAAGACTTGGCGGCCATCAGTGAGCAGGTGGAAACTGTTACTAGAGACGCCGAGCGACTGTTGGAACAGTTCCCCGATGCACAAGAACACATCCATAGCAAACATGAAGAAATGGTTCAAGCCTGGAACCAACTTCTGGAAAAAGCAGGACAACGAAAGGATAAATTGCAGTCGGCTCTTAATCTGCAAATGTACTTCAATGACTACAGAGAACTTGTGTAAGTATTTAACATGTTCATGAAGAAGTTACTTTTCCATATGAGTGTAACATGTCTGGGTGTCATCATTACCGATAAGCGTTGCGTTTTAAAATAAATGTGTTTATTTGTAGTGCATGGTGCAATGAAATGATGGCAATTATTACAACAGATGATTTAGCAAAAGATGTGGCCAGTGCAGAGGCTCAAATTAATCTGCATAAAGAACACAGAAAAGAAATTGACACCAGAGCTAAGGATTTTTCGCGTTTCACCCAGACAGGAAAAAATCTTATTGCCCAGAAACATTTCCTGTCAGACGAGGTATGATTTCTTGTTTCTTTCAATGCAGAAAAAAGCCATTGAAAAATATAATTTATTAAAGGTTTTGCCGTAATTTACACTGGGGGCTAAAATATTGTTTCAGATACAGGAAAAAATTGACCATTTGAACCACTTACTGGACAACCTGACTGGAACCTGGAACAAGAGGAGACTGCTGTACGACCAAAACCTGGACCTGCAACAGCTCAAGCGAGACATGGATCAACTCGAGACATGGCTGAGCTGTCGCGAACCAATTCTAGAGGACAAGAATGTCGGAGATTCCATTGACGTAGTGGAGGAATTACTAAGAAAACACGAGGACTTTGAGCAGACTGTGTATGCGCAAGAAGACCGGTTTAATGCTATAAAACGAAGAACTCTTGTAAGTAATCTTTACAAACAGGTTTGAAATTGTTTTCTAGCTCCGTTGTAACATATTAGCATATCTTACTCGGTTGGAATTAATGGAATGAACTGATTAAGATGCTGGCGAAAAGAAACGGAAGCTACATAAATGCCACCATTTTTGAAACAGTTGGAGGAAGCTTTCGCTGACCAAAGAAGAGCCGAAGAAAAACACCGAATAGAGGAAGAGAAGAGGAGAGAAAAGGAAAGAATGGAGGAAATGAAGAGACAAGAACAGCAGAGATTATTAGAAGTGAGTAAATATGTTTTGTGTTGGTGAGTGGGGAAATTGATTTCAGCTTTGTTATGTATTTTTAATTCCCCTTCTGTTTAACTTTAATTCCCGGCCAGTTAGTATTTTAACTTCCCCTCTATTTAAATTAGTTGATTGCAAAGCTATTAAAAGTAACTATTTATTTACTTTCCCATTAGCTGTGTCATTGATTTATTTTCAGTTTGTAAAATTTAAAACTGTGATCTTGTTTTCAAGAAATTGTTAAAATAAGGAATCCCAACAGCTCAGGCTTCCTGGCAGTCAATAAATATATTGTAAGAAGCTTTTGTTTGTGTAAAGAAGTATTTTGTAAGTTTTTCGTGTGTAATGTGGAAACCCATTTGCAGGAACGACAAAGAGAATCAGACCAAGAAAGGATGAGTGAAATCCTGGTAGTTAATCATCAGCCTATTTGCTGCGCACAAACTATTATGCCTCGAATACATGTTTCACTATCTAGCTTATCTGGACAGAAATGTATCTCACTATTAGATGTATATAATATGTCTGCTCGACTCTCGGCAAAGCTAGGAGTAGTTCGTGGATACTACCAACTAATTTTTGGCAACACTGACTTATTTGTATGAAACGGTAGATGTGAGTAAAATCAGTATCTACTGTAGAAATTCTAGATTGTGTCAGGGAGGGTTGTAGTTTTGTTGGGAAGGGGGGACAGATCGGACTCTTTCCCTGTGCTTTTATTACATTTTCAAATATTTTTTTCTGGAATTTTGTGTGTGGTTCGTCCATATCCTTTATGTTAATGTTGTATACCCATGAACCACATTAAACACGCCGCAAACGTTAAAGCTGCTTGGTATTAAATTTTCTTAGAATGCCTGTTGTCAACAGCCTATTACTTACTTCCCTCAATTAACTCTTGATCTTTTCTAAACCTTTTCAGCCCAATAATAATGTGCTTAAGAAAAAAAGTACTAACTGGAAAGGAATGGTATGTTTAGAATTATGCACGGTATTTCACGACATCGGGGTAGCTTACAAGATAGAGCCACCACACACGATCCACCTTGTGCACTAGGATCTAAAATTCACATTGACACGACAGGAACTTTTCACTCAGCCGAAAATATTCACAAACAGTAACAGTAAGAAACAAAAAAATAGAATCTGAAAGAAATATTTATTAGGCACATTATTGGATCTTGTGAAGTGAATGGGTTACTGGCTCTATTTGGTTTATATTCATTTTACTAATTTCACTTTTCATTTTCAGATCACAACTGAATATAGTCATAAGGAGTATTGATCAAACACAGCTAAAACCACAAAAGAGAAATTAGTTTTGGTGAACAATAAAAATAAAAGAGATAGCGAGTACATTTCGTTGCGGGTTATTTTGGCTGTTTATTTTACCACCAAAAATTCTTACGCTTCGTTGCACCTCGTAATTGATAAGACGTAAGGATGATCAAAAATCTAAGAATAAGTTTTCGATACGGACTGGGGAGGGTGATGGTTTGGTTGTTCAGGATTGCCACAGCTCAGAGAAAAGACGGAAGTTGGATGTGCATTTTTCCAAACAGGGAAAACACTGTAGAATTTACTTGAAATCAACAAAAATGTTTTTACAGTAGGAATTTACCCCAAACACAGGGACATTTCTGAAATTTTCAAAAAATAAGGGATATGCTTGGGATTGGCTTGGGAAAAAGCTAAGGGCACCAAAAAAGGAGAAAAACACTGAATTTTATCTTGAACAGAGTGTGGCAACTCTGTAATGTTGCATGAGAGAATGCAGGGGGTAAATTATGAAACACTCGGCGGAAAATATCAGTGTAAATTGTGGTAAAGAAAGACACTAATATACGTTCTGATGGGCAAAGAAAATTAAATAGCTGATTTGTTAACTAGGAGAGAAGACGGGAAGAAGAACAACGCAAAGCTCAAGAGATCATGCAGAAGAGACGACGCGAGATTGAAGAGGCTGAACAGGAGGCACAACGGTTGCATGTTCCCAAGCGAGGGTATGAATTGATTTCATCGTTGTATTGGCAGGGGAAGATAGATACCTAAACCGTTCAGTATGGAAGTAGTTGTATTAGACAATAAGAAAGGGTCACGTTCGGATTAATATACACTTGTAACAGTGTAATATAATGTAGAATAATATTATAGAATTATCCAACGTTACTCTCACTTAACAGGACAAAGGTTAACGAAATCCATTTGAATGTCAATAACCGTATGAGCTTGGCTTGTAACTGCTTATAAACATACCGTAATTTTGCATTGTTAGTTCAGTGTTTTGCTTCTGTTGCATCATAACATAATGAATTCGTATGTTATGGATGTATATTTGCTACAAGGACATGGCACATACAGTCAGTGAATCTTCTTGTAAGTAGTTCTTGTGTAAAGTATGGACCAGAAGCCATTATCGGTTATTAATGCAGGAATTTTTATATGGCTGCATGCGAGTTGCTACGTGCAAGTTTTTTTCTGAACGTTTCACAAAATGTTTCAGAACAACAAAATGATTACACTCACGGCCTGGCTCGTACTGGGATTGTATTCTACAATGCTAACACTTATTAGGTTGTAACTATGGTGTTGTCAAGACACAAATTCTGTATGTACAAGCACGAGACACTGAAATGAATTACGTTTTCAGGGATAGGGACTCGAGGGAAGAGCCAGCATCACCCAAATCATTACTGTCCCCCAACCAGGTGTCAAACTTGGTCACGCGCACGCCTAGCTTTAATAAGCCCAGTAATGAGGCCGATGTGGCCGACGGAGCCACAGTATCAGCAGTGAAACCAGCAAGTTCCCTGCCTACTCATCTTAAACCGGATGAGGTTGGAGATTTGATCAGCAGAACGCCAAGTTTCAGGTACACACGTGGATGATGTAAGGTGTAAAGCTCCGTTTTCCGAGTTGCGTGCTTTCAGTCCACTTATTGCCGACCCCAAAAGGCAGCGTTATTTGCCTTTCCATAATTACCTAACCCAGAATTTATACAAATTAAGATTATTTACATCTGAAAAGAGCTGGAAATAGATTTGTAGAGTTAATCATATTGCTGCTGCTAATAGTTTTGGAAATAGATTAGAACTAATGTAGTGTTTTACTTCCTTGTAAGAAACTATGTACATACAGTAATGTTACCAATTGCAATTCGACAAATGGAATATATGTAAGCTTTATTAATGACAAATACGAGTAATTCTGCTGCATGCATGCATGCATGCTGGTGTAGTATAAGTAATTGCTTATATTGTGAATCCATACCTGTTCCAAGGGCGTCTGTGATGTGATTTGCATGGACCAATCAGTAGTGTGTCGAGGGTATACTGTTATGTGTTGGTTTGTAGAGGTGAAAAGGCTAGTAAAGATAATACACCGGAGCCTGCATCCCGGACGCGTTCATCCAGTCCTCCATCTACTTCACCAACGCGTCCAGAAGAACCTTCCAAAGTTACTATCCCTAAACCGGAAGAGGCCAAAGTCACAAGGTACGGTATGGTATGTCTGTATAAGTGGAAATTATCGGAGAGAACATAGGAGAACATCTAGACTCCATTGGTATTCATCCATTCAGTATGCAGCTTGAGTAACCTCAAGCCTACATCTGCCCCTCAATGCTTATTTGCCCTTGTTCTGGTCATCAATACTTGTAAGCTCTTGCCCAGTTTTGGCTATTGGCTTCAGAATTGTTACCATCGGAATTAGATACGTCCGAACCTTTGACTATATGTGGTGCCGCTGAAAAGGCGGCCCCTCCTTTTGCATGCCAGCCTGGGTTGGGGAGCGGCGGCCTCTTGCAGA
>JBCAUG010025255.1:0-10509 GCA_038406175.1 Haplosyllis leylae
ATTTCCATTACTGTCTCTGGGATGGTATCTATTCACAGTGGTGAATCACAATGGATATCTAACCAGAGGTAGTAATGCAAATGCACATTATATTACTATGGATGGTAATGTATCTCTTGCTGGCTGGGTAATACCTCTGGTAACCATACCATATTTGGATTTAGTCATGATTCACTGAATTCAGTGAAATTAATTTAGGGAAAACTCATTTGGTGAACCGAAACAAAGATTCGCTACACTGAACTAAACTGAGCCATTTGATCCACACATTTCAAGTTGACTTTGCGCCCATAGTTAAGATATCGCTGTCATGATTTTTTAAAGTTCTCCATTGCTAGAGATGAAGGCGTTGCATGACCAATCAGATTAAACCTATTTTCAACAGCCTAACATTGTGAGAGACAATCCGTAATCGTACAATAGCATTTTCTTTTTTTGTGATTTAATTTGTGTAATTTTATTGTTTTTGGTAATTTACAGGTCCCACTAAAATTGTGAATTTGATGTGTATTACTTCAGATTAGTGTCATTAAATTTAATAAGAATACGCTGAAAAAAAACAAAGCATGATAAAAATGCCAAATCAAATCAATTCGAAACAAATGAAAAACAATTACAGAAAAACTCAATTGGGGCATATTTGCACTGTCCTGAGTGGATGGAAAAAGAAAATTTGACTTAACTGTGGTACACTCAACGCAAACGAGAGAGAACATTTCAAAATATGTGATCAAAGAAAACATGAGAAAAGAGAGACAGAGAGAAAACTAAAGAATAAAATCTGAATTAGCTCAAATTAAAATCACTGCACTTCTTGATTAATCCAAAAATGGATGTTTTTTATGTATTGAATCAATTTACTAAGTCCGCACTGTCTGATTGTTGACGGTTTGTGTCTCCAAGGAGCATGTTGCTGCATTTCTGCTTTACATACGTGCGCACAACCTATTACTAACTAAGTCATCAGCCTACATTGGAATAATTGGAATTGGAATAATTAGCGTTTGTAACTCAACAATCAAGAAGCTACCTTGGAAAATGGTGTAAAATAGTTGTCACATCTTGGGAGTTTTCCATCCGAAGAATTTTTTTTAAACTGAATACATCCAGATGTTACCAAAGAGACATAGGATAAAAGAGAGGAAACATGTACAAAACAATACTTTATTTTTAGCCTTTGTATTGCACATAGTTGCTTTTTGGCATTGTGAATAAAAAACAGCACATGACGTTGTTCTATCACAAAAATATATCATTTGTGCATATGATATTTACACAAGAAGGATACACACATAGTAAGTTCATTCTACACTGCTGGAAATTAAAATTTATTCAATAAACTTCACCATAAATAGTGCGTTTGAAGATTTTTTTACACAGAATGAATTTTATTTTGTACTAATTGCATCAAATGTAAGATAAACGACGTTTGATATTACTTTTCAATTGTGAACTAGATCTATATATGATGAGAACTATGCGGGAAGTTAGTTTGAGATTATACATATATTATTCCGGGGGTGGGAAAATTTCTACTGTTTAAGCACTTTTTTACTAATTCTGTACAATATTTGGAACTGAAATACAAAGTATATTCAACGGATTTCTCCGTAAATGCAAGTAGTTTTTATTTGTTTCCAATGATACCGTTTGATACCCGATTTTAAAGTACCTGCTTTAGAAATCAAGTCAAGAGTAAAACAACTGTATTTGAAACATTATAAATTACTCAAAATAGAATTTCAATTGCGAAATATCTTCCAATTTGACCAAACATCCATTTGGAGACAAATATTCCCTTTGCCTGATATACAATATACTAAATTGTCGTTTCTAAATTTCCATGCAGACATTGTCTTGTCCAGAAAGGAGTCTTCCATTGCCCATGATAACTTTTTCACAGATTTGGTTTAAGCAGCTGAGAAATGGTCAACAGAACGTCACTTCGTGTTACTTATGTCATTGCTACCTAAATCACAAGAAGGTTTTTCATCTATTCAGACTGAAATATAATTTTCTCCACTGGACAAGACATTGCCTAGCAAAGTATCCGCGTCAACGTTTTACAGTTTAACCATTTAAATGATTGTAGGTTAATTCATCTCATGTTACAACATGGAAATTAACCCCTAACCAAGTCTGTAAACATTTATATGTTCCTTTTCTTCACTCTTTGACTAGGAATGGACAACCTGTTCTTCAAAGACTCCCACAGTGCCGCTGCGCGCAGATATTTTTCTCCTTCCGGTGACGCCAGAAAGTCGCCATTTTGAGCTGCCAATTCCAGAGCCTCCGGTACTCGTTCCAGATTTCCCAAAAGGTAATTCTTGGTTAACTGATGCTCCCTCTCGTTGGCTAAATTGGAATCAGATAATCCATCGCTCTGGGCGTCTTCCTGAAATTCAGTTCCAGCAGACTTCTTTTGTCCACAACCGTAGAAGTTGCAAAAAATTCTTTTGTGTATTGCTTCCTGGAGAGAAAAAAAGGGAAACATATTCATCTTAAAATACTGTTGCTGATGTTCTATCAGCCCTTTGTGAACAGACAGAAATAGCTGAAAATGTTACCTTCCTAAAACTATGTATGCCGGTGGTCACTATAAATTGCGATGTTAAAGATTCCGAAATACACTTGTACTTTCCCGTGATCACCAAGATCAATTCATTATGCTGCTGTTTTCTCCGTTCAGACGTTATGTTGTCTGAACCAATGAAATATTAAGCTTAGAAACGACAGGTCGTGGGATTAGCAAATATAAAGTCTAAAGGAGCATGACGCTTTATGCATGACGGCTTTAAGTGGTTCAGGACCATGTATCTTTGATGAGACTCAGCTTTCAGTTTAGAAAACACGGGTAGTATTTGTCTTCGAAATTACTTCACGGGACTATATGTGATTGTACATTTCCTAGTTGTTGAATATTGTGCAAATTTAATCCACTAGTTTGCAAGTTTTACAAAAACTCATGTTTCTGTTTGGAATAAAATGTACCATTCTCAGAAACTGGTGGCTCGTTGGAGACTCCTATGCGGTTTTGTGGCAGTTATTTTCTACACTTTGGTAGAATAGTATGCATCTATCTGAACGCACATACACGATGCTACTGGTGGAGAAAAAACATCAAAACAAAGGTGGAGAGTGGAGGGATTTTTGGTAACCAGCTTGGACCTATTATTTAGTAGCCATCTTCTGTCATTGCAAGAATAAAATAGAGCCTTAACTGTCAATTGTGAGGAATCCATTGCTGCAGGTGACAAAGCATGCAAGTGAGGGAGCCATCCTGGCTTTGAAACTCAGGGCAGACATAGGCATCATGTCCACAACAGGGGTATCAGTGGCTCCACAAAAATGACTTGTCCCCCCAAAACAATTAAAAAGATTGTGCAAAATGTCGAAAATAGTCGTACAACGTGAACTGTCAATCATAAACCAAGGAAGTCCATCACTGATCCATCACAAGTTGGATCAACCTATCTTTCATAGTCCACAGAATTGGAGAATTTCACTTCAGCTATGGTGGTAACTTGAAGGAGGAATAGTGAAACTTTAAACAGTAATTACCGTCTGTCATTCTGTTCAGGGGCGTTGGGTTGGTCCACCTTTGACTGAACCACCCCCTCCCCCCTCTCTGTTCAGGGGCGTTGGGTTGGTCCACCTTTGACTGAACCACCCCCTCCCCCCAAGACCATGGCCTTTGACTCTTACCCAGACCGTGGACTGTTGACATATCTGTAAGACCATGAACTGTTAACCCCCCCCCCCCCGAGTTGGGGCTCGTCTAAAATGATCACAGGGACGGAGGCCATGGTCGGTATGCCTCGTAATTGTGGAATTTCTATTGTGCTGGTATTAACGTCGCATACAATACACATATATTTACCATCCGTGTATGAAGATAGATAATTTCAGTTGGGTCTGTCTTTGTGTGTGTCTGTCTATCTGTCTGTCCATCTATGTGTCTGTTCAGGCTATAAATTTTGAACCACTAAAGCTAGGAACTTTATTTTAGTATGCAAATACATCTTGACCATACCTAGGTCAGGATTGAGTATGAAGGTCATTGGGTCAAGGTCAAGCTCAAATGAAAAACTGACATATTTTTACTTAATTGTTACTTCTGTATGCTTATGTTCCACTAAAACTTAACTTAAATGTCAAGATCATCTGAAGGTCAAGGTTACTCAGTATCAAGCTCAAGTGAAAAGAAACTAATTTTCTGTCTATTTGTTTTTGTGATCTGTTTGCTATGCTGATGGTACGCGGTCGACAGAAAGGCATTCTTGTTCTGAATACAATCATGTTTTTAGATATGCACACCACAGAAAAAGAACAAACATAAAATATGACTTCCATACACACGTTTTCCAATACGAAACTGGAAGAAAAAGTGAGTCCCATTTTTGCCATTTTTCTCCGGAAAAAATGAATAAATAAATGCCATATACTGAAACATGACCATATGCATTATTAATAGCAGATACAAGAAGCAACTAATTAAGGATCACTTCATCAACCGCCATGTTAGATCTTTATTCCCTCCAGAGTATTAGCGGTCCATTTTGTACGAACACCCAGGGTATTCTAATCCGTCCTCCTAATTACTCATGACCCAAGTTGTTAAGATGTCACAGAGTAATACGCATGCGGGGAAATAAGAAGAGGTATGCATTCTATTTTTCGTCATTAGCGAGTCATGCTGGATTCCCCCCCCCCTCCCCTGCCAATCCCCGCACATTCCTCTCCTTTCAATCGACCTTGATCGTAATGCAATGCATTCGTGACAGGAACACTTGACACGACTTAAGTGTAGGATTTTCGACGATGCTTCCCGAATTTGGTGGTTTTTTATTCGATGTAAACATCCTGAAACTGCGACTAAATGGATGCATGTTTGGCGCATGCCTCGATCTGATCATTACTTCCTCACTTTGAGACCGGATTAGTTTAAATCCTGGCACAGATTAAAATCCCGATTGCGCTCTTCAAATACTTCAATGGATTAGGAGAAAGAAATTTTAAGCTATTTTAACACTCAAAACAGGGAATCGAACTTAACTAAAGATTTAATATTGACATGTACTGAGGTAGTTTCTTTGTGGTGGTTTTCAAACTTTTATTATCTGTTTTGTGTTATATTTGATAGGTTAAGTGCTATTTTTGTTGTTTCTTATTTGATTTAGACGAAAATGGTCATTTACTTATTTTTAGAGTTCATTATGTAGGAAAATATCCAGTTTCTGACAGAGAAACAACGGTTAGTTCTTCAATGTTGTCCACAATTTTATATCACAAAATGTTTCAAGCTGTTTTGCAAGGAAAAAAATTCATAGGTTTTCCTAATTAGGAACTAGAACATGCGGTGCTGTATTTGTGCCTTAATTTGGTGTTAATTGCAGGTATATTGACATTCGTAATTAACTCGCTGTCATCAATTGGTGTCACCTCTTCACGTCTTGGATGTTACATGTGTTCAATTTCTGTGCTTTTAATTCTGCCATGAGGTCACAGCACAATATTGGAAATCACTGCTCTGGAATGATTCGTTGCTTGACGTCATATGTAAATCTGGTTCTTGTTTGACAGGGGCAGCTTTTAGACGGATGAACACACCAACGTGAAAGAAAAATGCCCGTAAAAATACGAGAGTACTTGGCTGTGTAATAAGTGGTCAGGTAATCAGCTATTTGAAAACTTTCCATCTTTTTACTAAAATTTAGATTCGTGTGAGCCAATCGAGTTTTTCACAAACAACGTAAAATTGACAATGTTGGCAACGATGTTATCAGAGGTTTTCACAAATGATTTCCCTTGGCATAAAAGTTACCTCCAGTAAGATTAGAGCTCCTCCGTTTATTATTTGAAACTTAAATACGGTCCTATTCAGAAATTACAAGACAATTCTTTATTTTCTATCTCGGGTGTTTAATTACCATGCACTGTTATGGTTTTCTTTTCAACTTCAATCAAACAGTCTTTGTTCTCCTAAATAACCGGTTCAACCTGATTTGTTGGATTTACCAATGGAATTTTAAATATGAGCCATTCACTTCATTTCCACACTGGCAAGAATTAAGCAACTAAACAATGAGCGATTTATGTAGACTTTAAATTGTTGACTCCTTGATGACTTCATTTTGGAATCAAATATGACTTTATGTGCTATTGTTGGACCTTAATTCATAACCAGTGAAAACTATTCTTTATGATACGGGTGCGATGCAAGAAGAAAATGGGACTCAAGGTACACCCAAGGTACCAGTAGTTCAACCTGTTAAACAAAAATCTCATTCTGCACAGGATAATAAATTTTGTATTGGTGGTTAAAGCTGACCAAAATTCGTTTTGTCGTTTTTGACCAATTGTTACTGAGGACCAACAGTAATACGGTAGTAAATGGAGCTTACCTGAAGTTCTCTCTCCTGTGGAACGGGTGAGGCAGAAGATTTAGAGATGAGCATGAGAGCTGCGAGAAAGCCCAGTAGTACACAGGCAGGTGTCATACTCATGTCTATTCTTACAGCTGTTTAGATCCTATCAGGGAAACCCCTGCGATTCTGTGTTGAGATTGGAAGAGTCCCCTTCTTGTCGATTCTTTCACAGTTGTATTCACCTCTTTAAGCTGATCAGTTGTTTTTTATGACCGAGTTGAATGTTGATTGACCCTTCTTTGGAAACAGTTCCTCAAGATTACTTTCTTTCTTTGCTAGGCCCTGCAATTATAAGAATATAACATCTATGAAACCTTTGCAAACGTTTGGAAGAAAGATATTTTGAAGTAATGTACAGCTTCCTCACTTTTTGAGTACAATGGAAACATAACATGATTTTGTACCCTGCTAATTCCCCCAAAATCTCTTCCCGTTCGCATATCATACACTCAATATTGCTTAATAAAGGTTTTGAGGCTCTTTTGTGCTGCTTTTTTTTCAGCAGATTAAATCTTTCGAACAAAATGTGTTATGTTTCTAAGAAGTTGGTGATTCCCCGAGAGACTATAGGGTATCGTTTGATAACCAGTAAATTTTACCGGTGCTGTCCGCAAAGCATAACATTTAGTACATAGGCCAACCTACAGTGAACATATGATCATACACTCAAGTAATATCTGCCTTAAAAACGACAAACAATTTTAATTATCAAATGTCAAAAAGTCAAAAACTTCCATCGAAGAATATATAACATCCTTCTTTTCACAAGATATGGCAGTGTGGGAGAGAAAGATAAGAATAAGGTTTCATTTTTTCAGGAGCTGCAAGAGTTCATCTGAACCTCCGTAAGTTCATTGCACTTCAATTTATTGATTTGATATGGGAATCTTATAATGATTCATTATCAATTGTACAGAATTAGCCTAAAGATTTCTATGCTTGTTTTAGAACATCTTCACCTAAATAAGTGAAAGTGATAAAAATATGAAAACAAAATGCCACTCGATTTTGCTCAGTAAATTGTGACATCAGATTTTACTGATGTTCCTGGAGGGTGTTTCAGGGCCTCTGTCAGGATCATTTCCTTTTCAAGATCCACATATCCATCTCAGCACTAAGTCTTAAAATCATATAACATAGTTTGAATATAACATAGTTTGTATCTTGAGATGTTTGGCCAAATACTCTTTAAAGTCAACATTAAAAAGTATGGAAGAAAAGTCCAACAATATTATCCTTGAACTACTGATCATTAAATTCTGACCATGAGTCACTGAAGGCTAGCACAACTGTTATCATTCAAATGACTAAACTCTTGACTACGCAGAGCCCCCAGTCAGGTTTTAGTGACTCATATTCAGCATGAAATTTAGCCATCTATTTTGAACCATCTTACTAATATACAGGTTTTTATGCAAGAATTAATTTGATAAGTATACTGGTAGAGGCTGCTTGAGCAAAAAAAAATGAAATTACGGTTGACTTACATTGTAAGGCCAAAGTCTAAATTTTCCGGTGTCCCAAAACAAAGCAAATTTGCCGAAGTTCCTACAGTATGCACAGGCTGAGTACCCTTAATTGCTTTGATTCTGGTTTTGTCCAAGTGAATCGCGCAAAGTTTGAATGTCTTCTGGTAATGTTCCTTAATATTGTTAATGAATTCATTTCCGTAATTAAAACAACTTATCAATTTTAGACTATGGTGGAAATGGCTGGATCTCAAATCATTCGAATATATAAAACTGATATCTGTAGGGCTTAGACTCAGTCGCTTTTAGAAATAGTCTTCTTGGTGGGCTGTGTTCGTGATCATATTTCCTTGATGTCCCAGGTTAAAATTTGTCGCGTTGTAAGATCATCTTCATCACATGGTATTGACATTTATCTTGATTGTTGGGATCCCAGCCTGAAGCAGATAGATAGATTTACTTTGAGCAAAACCTGACTAAGTGTCAAACTAACTGCCCCGATGGCTACAATCCAGACAAGAACAGTTGCTCCAGTGGTCAAGTTCTGGAGACAATATTATCAAAATACAACAAATAAAGAAAATCTCTTAATTTCATAAACAGAATCAGAACATTTCACATGAGTTCTTGATATTATTCTATATCTTATACTATTCCCAGAAATATTATTAAATATAGTTTTACTCTGTTTTCAGTGAATTCTTCAGACTTAGCGACTCATAGATTAAATCCTGGGATTTGCCACTGTAACAGGCTTTTTAGACAGTCAATTTGTGAAGTCTTCCTTGCGTGATTTTTATTGTGTGGACTACATTTGAATGTCCCAGGAAACTTGTTGGTGGCTCGTTAGAGTCACCTTAGTGGTTGATTGGCGGTTTTTGCCCCAATATTTTGGGCCCATGGTGGGGACCTACGAAGGCCTTTTGTGGCTCAGTGACTGTACATGGGATGATGGCTCTATTTGCAGGTGGTGGGGACATCTAACAACTAAATGTTGTAATCAAAACATTTTTTGCCGCAGGTGGTGGGGACCCTAAAACCTAGTATAGAATGCGCTTCGCCCCCTTTGCTCCCCTTCGCCCCCCTTTGCCTCCCTTCGCCTCCTTTGCTCCCCTTCACCCCCACCACCTGTGACCACAAAAAGTTCAGTTACATTTAGAATACAATATGCTTTGCTCCCCTTTGCCCCCTTCACTCCCCTTTACCCCCACCACCACTATATGTTGTAATTGAACTTTTTGTGGTGAAGCATATTGTATAGTAGGTTTTAGGGTCCCCACCACCTGCGACCACAGAAAGCTCGATTAGTGGTGGGGAGCGAAGGGGGCGAGGGGGAGCGAACGAGCCACCTGCATGTGAAACTTTCAGTGCCTGATTTTTTTATAGATATCCAAATCGAAACACTTGATGGATTTGGCACTGGAAGGTCTCTCCTATTATCACAGTTATGATCGTCTGTTTCTGGGGTGAGTTATTATTTAAGTTTTAAGATTTAAAAGGTTCGGCATAGCCCTAACTTACAGCATTGTAAGACAAGTACATTTATGCAAGAGTTCTATCTATATGATCGTTTTTCAGCACAAGTGTAGCTTTGGGGTTTCTTGGATGGATGAGTTATGTTGCTCTGGTTATCATACGACATCATACTCCTGTCGGCAAATTCTGTGCATTGCCCACTAACGAGAGCTATGATACCCCTTTCTGGAGTTCTGACAAAGCCGTTAGGATTGTATTTTCAATAGCAGCAGCCTTGATTGTATTTCTCCTTCACGGTTAGTAACGAAGAAGGGGCACTGCTATCGTTTTGAGGTTCCCTATCCTCAGAATATTTAAGCACAAAATGTTTTACAGTCCTGTTACTGTGTATTTCGCTTTGCAGTTCAGTCTCTTCCATGGACGCACCATTTGTATTGTCTGGTGCCCGTTGCTCTGTGGCACAAGGTGGCTCAGAAGTGGTACCTGATCGCAGCGATCAAGAATTATGTGATCGATACCGGAATTCTGGCCAAAAGCCTCGTAGCTGGTGCATTAGGAATTGTTGGATTGGAAATTATCGTGAGTTGACGTGTGTTTTTTCATTAGGGAATAGTACAAATTACTCCAAAAAGTGTGAAGCGACCACTTTAATTTTTCAATTCATCACCCTTTCAGGTATCCAGTTTCTTTTACCGGGAAATATTATCTCTTGGTCTACTTTTTATGGGATTTTGGCCTGTAGCAACACAACTGAGAACGACAAATAGGGTAAGTTTTGCTCCAGCATGGCCTTAAGCGCAGAGTCGGCGAATAAATTTATCGGAGAGAATGGTTCAGTTGCTGACATTTTATGAAATTTTTGTAAATATATTTGTTTTCAGACACTGACTTTGTGTTGGTTTGGGAGTTGTTTCAGCCTTGCATTCTATCCATTACTACCGGTTGTTGGGAGAAATGCCAACTATTCGCTTGTGTAAGAATTAACTCTTTCAGAGTCCTGACATTGAACAAAATGGTCATTTTTGAGGTAGCTATGAGGGGCGCTATGAATCTGGCTTAACGACTATATGTTAAATGCATAAATATTTAATCGTTAGAAGTGCTATGTGGTCTTGATACATGCCTCTTGCACACCA
>JBCAUG010025266.1:0-10509 GCA_038406175.1 Haplosyllis leylae
GGACTGAGTACCCCCCCCGGACAGACAGACTCACGCCTGTGAAAACAGTACCTTCCCGTCGTACTACGTACGCGGGCGGTAAAAATCGCTAAAAGAGAATAGTGTGCGTAAATACTACGATGTTCATAACATACATAAGAACAGATTGATTTTATGTATCTTTTCAATCCATTTATGTATTTTACATTCTGAAAAAAGGTGCTGGTGAAGCGTGAAATTGATGGATTGCTTAAACCCGCAACGCGTAGCGCTGGAGATCTGAAGTGTTTTCAGAGCGCACTCTGGTGCTTTTTTATAATTCTCTCAACCATGCTGACATTTAATTCATGGCAACTTACCTGATTTTTAGTTTCCGTTGTCGCCATCTCTTGACGGAGTTCCTGCTCCCTCTTTTGGAATGAGGTGAACATGTTGTCTATGTCGTCCCTATATCCAGCCACCTCGCCCTCCAGTCTCTCTATCTCTTCATCCTTTTGCTTCATCAGCTCCGTGAACTCCTCTACAATGCACCGACTTAAACTTAGGATAAGATGTAAAATTGGAACTTTGTGCGCCATGGTTTTGACTTTTGGTTTCGAGTTTCATTTAGTGAAATCAGTTCCTTTGGTAAAATAATTCCAGTTGTATTGAATTTGACTCGCCTGTATAATCTTTGCTAATCTTATTGAGTATGTCTACCGACTTGGCCCTGTCACATACTGACTTGCTTCTCTAAATTTAGTTGTTTGACACTTACTGATTTGGTTCTGTAGTTGTTTGACACTAACCGACTTGCTTCTGTAGTTGTTTGACACTTACCGACTTGCTTCTGTAGTTGTTTGATATATATTTACCGACTTGCTTCTGTGGTTGTTTGACACTTACCGACTTGCCTCGGTAGTTGTTTGACACTTACCGACTTGCCTCTGTAGTTGTGTGACCTTGTTGTTGAGGGTCGTGACGTCAGTCTCAACGTCGTCCACCGTGACGTCTTCACCCTTTGCTTCCTTCAGCTTCCTCGTCAGGACACTGTTCTTGCCCTCCAAAGTAGACACCTGCGAAAAAACACGGAAGGAATCAAACAGTGTTAAATTGGAATGGATTCCCATTGAAAAAGGACTTGGAACTGGATCATTGGTATTTCCAAGACAGATTTAAGATTCAAGACAGGCGTAGCAGACCCCCTCCCCCGGCGCCCTACCCCGTCTGAGACATCTTTAATCTGCCATTTCGCGGGGCTGCGAGAGAAGCACCTTCCGCAACGACGACCACATTTTCATTTTCAATGGAATAACTTATTTTGAAAGAAGTATTTTGTCATAGGATGCCCCATGCTTTAAATTCTGACAGATGACAATCTATTTAGGTCCTATTTTGTACACCGTACGAATTAGAAGTTCCTATGAATTTTAGTACCACGCAGAAATAGTGCAAGGAAAGAGCCAAAATTGTTGGTAAAAGACTAGCTATGTTATGCATGCATCTATTGAATGAAAAGGCTTAAAACTTAGAATTTAGCTGCGAAGCCCAGTCCCATCAGTCAATACTTACGACTAACAACATAAGAACATTCATTACTGATCATTTGAAACTTTGAAATCAGAACTTTTTCCATCTATGCTGCTTGGAAATCCATGTGCAGTTATCTATTCATTTCAATCAAAATTACTTGAGACATGCGCCTTCTCTGCTACTTTTTGAACCTGTTTGACAGGCCCATAGGTCTCTATGGCTTTATCATTTTTATATCATACACGCAGGGTAATATTTGGCAATATTGATTTTACTTTTTCATGCTGTTGTTAACAAATCGCGATCTCAGTCGTTATCTTCCACCAACAAGAAGTCATTGTTAACTGATATTCCTATTTTGGACCACACCACATCTGGATTTTTAGGTTCGAGTATTTCCAGTTCATCCCTAAGTACTACACACGCTTAGCATCATGACAGACGGCGTTTCACCTTTTTCTTTAGCGCGCCGCATTCGTCCTCGACGAGTTTCATCTGCTCGATGAGTTCAGCCATGTTTTTATCTTGGGATCTCGCCGCAGTTGTCGCTGCGCTCCTCGTCAGCTCGCTCACCCTGCCTTCTAACGTCTTGATTTTTGTCTTCAGCTCCTTGTTCTCCGTCTCTAAGTTCTTGAGTTTGTTCTGTAGTTCAATGTTCTTCAACGCACTGTCGTCTGTTTGTATTGACGGAACCTGAATCGGGGAAAATAAGGTGAAAAGGTTTTGAACATTAAAACAAAAACTAGAATCCAATCAATAAGGCGACTCTGTAATGTCAAGCAATTTTTCGTCTGCACTATTTGTGCAGACATGAAATTTCGGGTATTTCAAGTTATGTGGGGAAATTCTGTATTAGAAGCTTCCTTCCTGCATGATTGCTTTACCTTCTTTCTTCATGAATTTAAACCTTACCTTCCTCCCAACCATCAGCTGAGACCTTGATGAGTTTTACCCGCACCTGAATGTGGGCTACCAGCTGGGGCACCATTTGTCTTTGATGAGTTCAACCCTCACCTGCCAGCCAGTCACCAGTTGGGGTACTCGTTGTACTTGATGAATATTAACTCTTACCTTCCTGCCGGCCATCAGCTGGAGCCGCCGGTTGTCCTTGATGAGTTTGTCGTTCTGCCGGTCCAGGTCCTCAACCTTGTCCTTGAGGACCTGCGCCTCTTGCTCCACCGCCTCCAGCTGACGCCTCAGGTCAATCGTACTCTCATCCAGCGACCGACTCTTTACCAGTTTCCCTCGCCGATCAATCTGAAATAAGCACAGAAATAAGGCACTGAGGTAAGGGATAGTTTATACTGAGCGAAAGCGTCAACGTTACAAAGGTACGTTCTCAGTTTACCTCACACAGATAGATTAGGCATGCTGGTTGTGGTCTAATTGCGGCGATTGAGAATAAGAACTCGAAATCGCTAATGGACAGGTTCTTAGCTTAGGGTCTATTTAGACTGAGGTTTTGCAGTAATGACCCTCATAGAACTATTTTCTAAAAATTGTGAACATATTTAACAAACAAGCATGATGCCACCCAAGGGTATATTTCATCATGTGCAGGGGTAGAGCATTGCTTCAATATTGATATTGGTTTTAATATCAATATCATTAAATAGAACTTCCTGTAATAAATTCTGTCATATATTCGTAAGAAACTGAACTTTAAATATCACACCGAAGTAAGCCAACTGAACCTAATTTAAAATTGTGAAATGAAGGTATCAGTTTAACGTGCCACTGTGCCACTGAACAAATGAATGTTGAAAGTGTTTAAAAATTCAGTCCAATCTTAAACTTACTGTCTCGTATTTAAGATTATAGTGATCGCTGAAATAGCCAAAGAGTCCTTTTACTCATGAACAATATCAAACAAATTTGAGTAAAATTTAAAAATTTTGTACATTTTTAGTAATATGTATTGTTTCAAGTAAAATGCGGCCAGTGAAAATAATTTCTACTGCACAGGAATCAAGCTAATACCTTGCCACCACAGCAGGTTCAATTCAATTCACACAGGAAGATCAGAACGTTTTACTTCCCACTTAACGTTTGCCTACGGACAGCTGTGAGGCAATGATAATTCAGAAAGTGATCCGTTCGAAACTGATTTGATTGTCAACTAACTTGTTACATCTGGATAAAAATCTACATTTGCCATTGGACAAAGTGGTTTTCTTATCAATTATGCTCGGAAGTGTGGATGTCTTTATTGTACTGTAAAACGGTGGGAAGTAAACCGTTCCGGATCCACCCTGTGACTCAACATTTAATGGAAGAAACTATTGTGAATATGCATTGAGATATACCCCAAGGTGTCAGAAGCTTGCTTGATAAAATTTCTTTCCACTGACTTTGTAATATTTTGTTAAAAACCACAAGACCTGTAAAGAAATGGTCCACAGAGATCTGTGTCAATTACATTCGGTTCTGTGTCGTTAACAATGCATTGCATGGTATATTTGAGAAGCGCATGAGGAAAATATGTCAGTAGATAAATATGCCATGTTAAATATATTATTATTATATTACAGACCCCCATTGCCATCCAGAATAAATTTATAATTATGAAATAAAATACCAGCTGAAGGTTGAAATTGAATAGCGGTAGTCTTGGGTAATTTGAAACAATTGAAACAATTGGTTCGGGGGGAAATAATCCAGGTGGAGGTGTTCTCTGTTGAGGGTGGAAAATTTGCCGTGAGTCATAGTCAGATGTCACTAGTTATGCATCTTTCGGGTCCTTTTCCCGCAGCTGTATGGTATGATGATGGTATGATGTTGTTTTTTTTTTCCTCTGTAATTCTGTGCATTGTAACCGACCTGTTCGTCCGCATCAAGAGACCTGCTCTTGGTGAGAGTGGCGGATCTGGACGGTCGGTCATCCCTGCTGCTGTGAGGAGACCTGAGTAACCTCTCCACTTCACGGTCCTTATCGGCTAATCGCTTGTGCGCATCCTCAATCTCCCTCGACATCGTCTACGGCAAAAACGAATAGCACACACAATGAAGATACATTTACGTGTCAAGTTTACCAAAGAAAATACAGGGCTCGAATATTTTTCTTAGTCTTTTGCCCCATAGAAACACGATTTTCTAAAAGCAGCCCAGCAATGTGCCATAGTAAGATATTCTTTGTTATGAATCTCTGCATTGTGGATTCACAGCTGTGCAGAAAGTACACCTGACTTGGTAAATTTGTTACCCTAATTTAGGCTTCATCACCTCTCGGTCGTACCGTACAAAAAAGTGTGTAGGGTCTGATACTAGCTTAAAGGTATTTTCCGAATGCGATAACCTGCAGTTTAGCTATTGTCAAGATCAGGCCTTTTTAACCAAACAGGCAACAGACAAACAATGTGTTTACCTGTATCCTCTCTTCGTATGACTGGTCTTTGGGAGATCTGTCCCGCTCCGCTCTGGACGGAGTAGGAGACTTGAGTCTCTGTTCCAAGTGACGTAGTGCGCTCTCAAGGTTATCCCTCTCCTCCTGTAAACAGAGGGCAACTCGTAATTATTTTAAGAATTCAAATTAAAAGAAAACTTCTAGTTTTTAAGCAATACAGTACATTGCGGAAAATTGAATCGTGTGCTGATTGGCCAGTGTTGTGCTGTGGTTTTTTTCTTCGTTTTCACTAAATATCTAAGGTTATGTTTAGTTTTCAAAAACTAGTTCCTGTGATATTTTCTAACACAAGGTTGCCATAGATACAACCAAATCTGTTACAAAAAGGAGTTTCATATGATAGTTGTTCTCACCTCAACATCTGTCACTTTTCTCTTCAGAACTTTCATCTCTTCTTCAGCCAGTTCCATCTGGATCCTTAATTCATGTTCTGTCTCTTCTTCTTTGCTGTCTCCCTTCTGTGTGTGGATTCACGTGACAGGAAACGGCATTGGTCAGAAGGATCCAAGGAAATAGTCGTGTTGAGTTTGTCCAAGAGTCATTGCGAATTGATGGCCATGCAAAAAGCAAAGAAAGAAAGGAACTATGTGAGTATAATGATTGACTCATACAGAAAGTAAATCTAGTGATAAAATGTAACAAACACACAGTTAGTAGGTAAATGATTGCAGTGGAAATGGGAGGAATCTAAAGTGTTTTCATCATAAGTGCAAAACCTTACTCAAAAGTGTCAAGAGTTAATTATTCTATCAATGTGCACCTAAACAAGACAGTTCACTTAAGCTACTTTTTTTAAGGTTATTATTAAATTTCAGTGAAAAAAAGTGTTACATATTCAGTGAAAATTAAAGGATATATATGAGTGGCGGATCCAGGCATTGTTTCATTTTGTTGGGAAGACCTTATTTTATCGCGTCAGATCATTAAAGCGAGGAAGGCATGTGGAGGGAGGGACTGAGGCATGTGGCGTCCCTCCTGTCGTGGATGGATCCACCACTGACACCTGGAACACGCACCTTGAAGTGTCGGGGAGATTTCGCTGAAGACATCTTGGCCAACTGTAAGTTCAGACTCTCATTTTCATCTTCCATGTCGGATATTCTTCTTCTTGAACCAACTAGATCCTCCTCTACAAACAAATAGGTCACGAAATACACGGTAAATTCCAAAATATGTCTGATTGATTCTTGCATCATATATTGCAGAGGAATTTCTTATTATTGAATATTTGACCGTGTCTCGTCAGTTTGTAAGATTTCATTTCCAATGGACTGTTTCGTTTCCATTCTCATTTCGACGTCATTCCAGCATTTACTACTACCAGAAGCAAGTCCCAGTTTCGTGACCTTCAGTTTATTTGTTTTTAAAAGAGGGGTTTTTAACCCTTCAAACCTGCGTATTTGAGTTGTTCCTTAAGATCGTTTTCTCGCTCCAGACTGTCGGCCAGATCGCGCATCACCTTCTCCATGTCGTACTCCCCGGACCCCTGCTTCCCTATCGTTCCTATACCAGGCTACAAGCACAAAAATAGTCTGTTAAATTCATGTCGTACTCCCCGGACCCCTGCTTCCCTATCGTTCTTATACAAGGCTACAAGCACAAACATAGTCTGTTAAATTCATGCCGTACTCCCTGGACCCTGCTTTCCTATGAAGCTACAAGCACAAACACTGTGCGTTAAATTCATGTCATATTTGATCGTCGTCCTAATACCAGGCTCTAAACACAAACAAGTCTGTTGAATTCTTCTACTAAAAGATTCTAAAGTTTTTGTTTGTAGTGTGAGGTCTGTTTTGAACTTTGGTGATGTCTGTCCAGGTTTTAAAGCCAGCGTGGACGTTTGTTAATTGGATGCTTATCCTATGCTCAATGATCCGCAGATTCAATTCTTTGAGTATTGCGAATATTTAACCACTTAAAATTTTCGCGAAAGTCATATCACGATACATTCAGTTGATGTTATTCAACATGACAATATTTATAAGTTTAAATTTTGCACCATGTTAACATTTTGTCAAACAGAAAACAAATGCTCTACCTTTTTTGGAACGGACAGTGTGGATTGTTTGCCTCCCTCTTGGAGGCGCAACATTTCAACCTGCAGAAGATCAAAAGCTATTAGATATGATTCATCACACATACGTCCAATTAAGTTGCAAAACAATGTTTTTAACTCATTTTGATGTAGGATTTTAGTTCAGTTTGGAGGTCAATGATTGTTGTTTGTTCACCTCATTATGCAGGTTCTGTAGTTCTGTCTGTAGAGCAGCCCTGCTGTTCTCCACCTCTTTGAGGTAATCCCTAACTCTATTCGCCTCATCCTCAGCCCTCATCCGCTTCTCCTCCACCGCTTCCAGCTCATCGTGGAGCCGCACGGAAACCTGGCAATAATTACTTTGTTTAATGAACTACACTGATTTTTCATCACCATAAACAACTCTCCACCAAACATGTAGTCATCTGTACTTTTGTAACAGTTCATTTCCAGGTAGAATACAATAGCCATGAAGATTTGTGTTCCCTTTTCACAAAAAAAAAACGTTTGAATAAAAATGGCTATTCATTTCGCCAAATCAGTAATAATTCTTCTGTGTCATCTAAAACGGATTAACGTTTTTTGTTGTGCATGTCAAACAAGAGAAAATGATAACTATTGTAGAAAAATGAGTTGTACTCCACGATTTTGCAGATTTATTCGATCAGTTGTGTTCCTATTTGAGAAATAACCTTCGATCCGTAGATCTAATGGAAAAAGTCTCCAATCTGCATTAGGGACAGTGCCCTAAAACAAGCTGGAGTACATAACTGAGATGAGGCAATGTTTACGTGTAGGTTTTTAGGTGTAACCACAGACTTGCATACACACGAGGTTTCAGTGAGCTTGTGCGTGTGTATGCAAGTCTGTGGGTGTAACGGTGCTTCAGTTTGATGACACAATTTACCTCCTTTGCCATTTGGAGCTCTTCCTCCATCTCTTTGACCTGGCATGTCTGGTCTTCTCCCTGGAGCCGAGCCTCCAGCTGCCGAGCCTTTTCCTCAAACTAAGAAGAGGGAATTCCGGTTATTACAAGTAAGTTCGTTGACATGTGCAGGGTACCTAGCTATGCCAGAAGCAAAGTAAACCAGAAATGAGGTCACTAGTCTCAATGTGTGGTTCCAGATCCAGGGCTTATCTTCAGAGATCAACATATTTATAGATTTCTGCTTGAGCTTAACGACAAATGAATAGTTCACGTCTACGTTACAAAGACAAGTGGTTGCGATCATAAAATTTGTCTTATTCATTTTGTTCTGCTTTCAGGCTACTTTCTGCCAACTCTTTTTCCTGCGCTTCAGGGTACATTTTCCCAGGAGCGGATGTGGGACATGATAATTGACAAAAAGTTTCCAATGACGTCTAATCACTTCTTTTTAATTTTGCATTGTTTGAGTTGGTCTGTAGCGACTAGCACTGTGTACCTGTTGTCTATCGGCCTCGGCCTGCTCGTTCCTGCGCTCCAGCTTCCTTAGCTTGAACTGGAGGATGCGACAGTTCTTGGCGGTCGCCTCCAGCTCTTTCTGGAGCTCGCGGAACTCAGCCGCTTCGTCGTCCCGAAACTGATCATGCATCTCCTCCATCTCCAAGTGTAGGTCTGAAAACAATTAAAATATCATGTTTCCCTGTAATGGAACCATGTGGCGATTGACGTCTGTTAATTGAGCTGTGATTGAAGTGTATTTACCTGTGATTTCCTTCCTGAGGTTGATGTTGTCCTCGTCCATGTCGAGCAGCTCCTGTTGAAACTGTCCAATCTTCTTATGCAGCTCGACGATCTCGCCCTCCTGGTCCCGCAGGTACTTCTGGTCCGACTCCGGCAGCTTCAGCCGGTTAGACAACCGTCTATTCTCTGTAATGTAATGCCAGAATTTTAACACCACGCCTATGATGGGTATTGAGAAGGACGAATGGTGACCGTACGTAAAAAGGGCATCCGTAGCAGTAACATGCAAATGACACAAGACCCATTACCCCACTGATTGCTGTACCCCTTTTCATACCAAATGGGTTTCTGTAAAAATTCAAACGAACTCTCCAACTTTCTGATAAGAGGCAAAAAAAGTAACGAAAAATTTTGTGAGAATTTTATTTGTTCAAAATTCGAATTGTAGCAGTTTCCAATTTCCGATGTGGACAAATAGTGTGGAAATTAATAACGGAACTGTAGTGTACCAATTCTGTCTGACCTGCGTATAAACGTTTTTCCTATGAAATTGCTATGAAAATAACACTAGCGAAAATCCAGACAAACTAAATTATTTCTGCAGGAAATGAAGCCTATTTGTCTGGAGAGCCAATTTTTATCTCAGAATTACAAAGGGATTTTCATCATTAAGTTCAATAATATAAAATCTTTTGGAGTTTATATTTTAAATGTTTCATCTTTGAGTTTCGATCTCATCGCATTAATGGATTGGGGTTGGGGGTGTTCAAGGGTAACTTCTGCCCCAAATGTGCCTAATATTCGTGTACTTAGCGCTTAACACTTAGATTGACGAAATAATAGGCAGGAATGTCCCCGCCTCTCAACCCCCCTCCCCCTCCGCACCCCCACCCCCCCCCCCCCCGGCGGAGAAATCCTGGACATATCTCTGCTGACCTGATTCTAGTTTGGAGACTTTGTCGCCGAGTTCCTCTATGAGTTCATCATTTTCCTTCTCTTTCCTCTCGTAGTCCTCCCTTTTACTGACCAGCAGGTTACCCATCGCCTGCTTATCCCTCTCCTGTCTTTCTATCTTACACTCCAACACCGATATCTGCAAAAACAGTTTTGGTAAAATCAGTTGAAGATTTGTTGATGAACTCATGCGCACTGGCCAGTGATGCCGGCAATCGATGTCACTTTGGGACGCCTAGTCTAAAGATCCTTTAACATCTGCGATTGAGTGAACGATAAAGATTTTTTTCGACTGAGTGAATAGAAATTGTACTATTCATCATCGCAAAAATGTGCACAGAACGGAATTTTGGACTATGCCTACACAACAGTGGACAATTTCACAATCGTCAATGTAATCGCGAACAAAGTTGGCATTATTGGCATTTCCGTATAGCTTTTAATGTAAAAAATTGCAGGTAGTTGCCAATCAAATAAATTCTGATGCAAATTTAAATTCATCACTAGTATGTCAAATTAAAAATAAATCATTGATTATTATTTCTCAAGTTTAACCAGTACAAAAATGCCAAAAATGCCAACTTTGGGAGTTTCGAAAAAACCCTATTGTGATATGAAAATTCTCCTTTGTGCAACCTTCTGGAATTACATTTTTATTTGTGGTCCCAGTATATTTGTATAGCCGAGGCGGAGTGGCCGAACGGTTTACAGCGCTGTGCTTGCGGCACGGACGGTCATGGGTTCGAGCCCCGAACCTCCACCAATGCTTGTGGACATGTCTGCTGGTATGTGGATCATAAAGGCTCAGCTGCCATGCTGACCTCTATATAGTCAGCAGGT
The DNA here is from genome assembly GCA_038406175.1 of Haplosyllis leylae. NCBI lineage: Eukaryota > Metazoa > Annelida > Polychaeta > Phyllodocida > Syllidae > Haplosyllis > Haplosyllis leylae. Next base: position 10,390 of record JBCAUG010025266.1, read on the forward strand.
GTTGCACCAGAGGTGAATCTGGGGACTCCATCATGCACAGGCAAGGAAGCACGCAAGTGAGGGATCCACCCTGGCTTTGAAACCCAGGGCAGATGTCACCAGAAGTCCAAAACAGGGGTA
>JBCAUG010025277.1:0-10509 GCA_038406175.1 Haplosyllis leylae
TTTACAATAACAACCCGATACGAGACAGCAAGTGGAATTCTTTCATCCCTTGATATGTCATGTACAGGGAAATAAATGGTAGTGAATACTCAGAATTCTCAATAAATGATCGACCCACTTTGAATGCCGAATTTAGCAGTGATATCAGTGCAGATTTTGACTGTTTTTGAAAGGACATGGCAAGTGTGGAGCAAATTTGAAAAAAAAGTCTGTTATGTTTTTGGACAGTAAAAAGGGACCAAATGTTCGCGAACTTATCGATACCATCCTGCAGGAAGGTCAGTAAATTCTGCAATTTGCGAGGATTTCAGTAAATTCTGTCTTCAGTTTTAGTATGGGTGTCTATGAGAACTTTTTAAAATATATTTTAAAGTGTACAGGAAATACTGAAATATTTACAACAGACTTTTTGATATACAATTGTAGATTGTGGAGACTTATCAACTTTTTGATTTATAACATACATTAAAATAGTACTGAAAAATAAAAAATTTATGTACCCAATATGAAAGACAAATCTTGAAATGTCTCCACGTAGCTCGGATCTCCTTCCTGATGTCTACAATTGTGTACCAAAAGGTTTTATGCAAATATTTCAGTTTATCCTGTACACTTTAAGATATATTTTTAAAAAATTCTCATAGACACCCATACAAATACTGGAGTCAGAATTTACTGAAATCCTCGAAAAAAGCCGAATTTATTGAACTTCCGGCAGGGTGGATACTCACAGTAAATTGACATCGGCGCTCATCGGCTGCACAGGATCTTTCTGGCGGTATAAATTCACCGTTTACTTCAACTAATACCTTGTACTTTGTATTTTCCCGAAGAATACTCCTACATTGCAATTGAAGTAAGGTGATTTTTTATTTTAATTACATTTGAGTACATTTATATCGTCAACAGATAAAATTGTAATTTCCACTGGAGCTAGCGATCTTTGTTTCATTCGAGGTTTTTGCAAATAAAGCAACATTGGCACATCTGTCAACTTTGTGTTTCACTTTGGGAACAGTTATCTGCTGTGTACAGGAAACATCTGTTTTTTAATATGTAATTAAATTAATCAGTATATCAACAGTTTTTTCTGCATTTTCAATGACTTCGTCTTGAGATAAGGCCAGTAAAGTGACTGGCAGGTAAAAACCCTATTATGTCATTTAAAATGCCAAAAAAGAAATCATCAAAAGGAATATGCGCATCCGTGTTATTTCAAATTTCCAATTTTGAGAAGCTTTTTAGTCTTTCAATTACATTAATCTCTGAGATAAAAAACATTGGATTAACCTACTCGGATGCAGGAGTAATGACAGTGATCTGGTTTTCATTTATTCCATCTGGATGTATTTGACAAAGTATTTTATGGGTATCAGACTGTAAATAAACCTTGTTTCCTCGACCTTCTTCATCATTGTCGAACAGGTTCCCTACGAAACCTGAAAAAAAATTGAGCATCGTAATGAACTATTTGGAAATGATGATTAATCCACCTTGGTCGGTTATGACGAGTAACCGCAGGCAACATAATTTGGGATTTTTTGTCACTCGCAGGATCAGGTACGTACCGCGTCCTGAGATTGTGATTATTTGTCCACCATTCAAACTCCCGTACTGTGGATGAACTCTAGTAATTTCTGAAAATATGCACATAAGGTTGGTTCAATATTGAAGGAAAAAAATAAGACCTGTTTTTAATCTTTTATGTCTATCAAGCAGTAGCGGATCCAAGACAGATCAACTTGAGGGTCAAACTCTGCCACAAAACTGAAGGAGGTTTAAAGTTGTCACATGCATAAATGATCGCAGAACGTAGTTTTTGCCTAAAATTTGGGTAATTTTTGTCAAAACCCAAGCATAATCCTGAAACCTAAACCAGGCAAGATAGGACATACATGCCAGTTACTAACAATACCCCATCAAGTTAGGTTAGTGGGAATCATGACGCGACTGTGTAGCTATTTTGGAGAGTAGTTATTGCTAGAAAGTACAAAAACAGTCCTGTAGCAAGATAGAGTAGGCATGTTAATTACTAACCAAACTTCATAAAGTTGGGTTTTGATATCATTATGTCAAAAAGTGGACAACCATTTTGATGTCAACCGTTATTTGATATCAAAATCTTGGTTCTGATACGTAAAGCACACAAGACATATCAGGTTTATATGTCAATTTGTCCCCCTTCTAAAGCTTGGTCAGGTGACATCATGATGAAAGTAGAGAGGAGTAATGGTCATTAAAAGTCTCATAATGACTTTGAATTAGAAACAAGGCAAGGTAGAGAAGTTCAGTTTCTACCAAAACCTTTGACACAAAATATGTGGCCTAAAAAATTATTAATGCTCAAATTAATCCAAGAAGCTGCTCCTGTGCCACAGCTGCTTTCAAAATTTCGGATATTTATATTGTAAATATTTTAGCGTGTACAATAGTAATGTTCATCACTTAAAGTTCCACGTAAAGTGATGCCATAAAAGGTTGTCTTCCCATGAAGCACTGACCATGCATTTTTCCAAAAACTTTGTGTGCAAAAAAAAATGATGTCGAGTCACATTGCACAGAACTTTAAGTGGTTCCTTATATCATTCATTTTCATATAAAAATAAAATTAGGCGAGCTACGTAAATCCTCTTGGATTCTGGCAGGAGTAAATTTCCAAATTGTTAGATTCAACAAATTACAATAGAATATGCTGACAAACTTCAATATTTTAAATTAGTTGAACACCAGATTTTACTGCTGCATTTCTACATTTACGAACGGTTCTGCGAAAATGTGTAAATTTTCGATACACTGATGAAAAATATGAAATTATTCAAGTTTTAAGTTTTGAAAAATGGCAATTCATTACACATTTCAAAAATAACATCATAAATAAGTATCTAAACCATCTCTTTCTGTGAAAAAATGAATATAAATCTTGGCATTCTACTGCTTTTCATAGCCATTTGTTATGGAAAAAGTTCTGAAACTTCATAACACTGATTCAATGAGCATTTTTTACTATAATAATCATTTCAATTCTTGCAACAACAAGCATAAAATATCATCTCCATCCATACCTACTGTTATAAATTAAAAAGTAATAATCTGAAATATAGAAAGAAAGAAATATTTTTTTCAAAAAAATTCCTTTGTAATTTGAAAATGTCTGTAATAACCATTTCAATATGTTGATCCGAGATATAAACTCTGATTTCTACCTCAAATAATTTTCCCCAAAAAACAATTCTTACACATGTTAATGCCTGAAACTAAGCAAAACTCTTCATAAACTTTCTTTCTGGTCTATACATTTCACAAAAGACATTAATTCATACCATCACACTGTGTTCATAACCCTTAGTTTTGAAAGTGTTATGAAAAGAGTTTTTCATGGAAACAATACATTACACATTTTCATGGATTCAAAACTAAAGGTTATGAAATATCTCTTGAAAACTTTCTCCTCTGCTGGTCTTTATGCAGTGAAATATTCTGTCTGAAAGCTTTTATTGTGCATGCTCATATGAGAAAGGCATACAGACCAGCAGAGGAGAGATTTCATTACTTTCAGTATTTGTAAGCGTTGGCCTTTCAGGACCAACACTTGAATGTGAAACATTCTGTCTCAAAGCTCTTATTACTGCTTGCTCATGTGGAGTTTCCAATTCACTTGAATGTGAATTTCTCAAAGCTGTTGGATTGGAAACTCCATGCGAACTCTGCAAATTACTTTCGAGGATAAAAACAATAATTGGCGAAAAGATGTGGTTTCCTTTTCTGCAAATTTTCAAAATCTGGCAGAAATTTCTATCGACAATGATGTTTAAATGTATTAACCAAGCAAACTTTAGTGATGATTAAATTGATTAAAGTGCATTAAATTACTGTTCATAATTATGAAATGCAATATAATGTTTGCTTACCAGGTATGCCGATTCCATTTCGGAAATTGCATTGGAAGACTACAAGAACAACAGAAAGCTTCATCCAGCCCATCTGGACCATACTGGTCCCATCCATCTTAACTCCTTTACTGGAGGTTAATCAGTGTGGCTTGTCAAATGTAAGGTCTCTACTTCAAATTTTTCTATTCATTACAACTAATTCAAACTTCTGTATGCATGGTTTTGAGCGAACCAATGGCACCTCAAAAACATTGAAGTTCAACAAGGAGCCACTTGCCACGGCAAAAGAAAATTTCTTACTATGTGCAAATTCAAACTGGCGCTGGAGAACTGAATTAAACACCAAATTTTTTCGCTTATTCAACTTGTTCCATCATAATTAAAAATTGAAAAACTTCAATCATAATTGAATAACGGTTGTGTGATCCAAATATTCAATTACAAAAACACGCATCACAGTTTTGTATTCAAAGTTTCTTATTTGCTACAACCTCGTTTATTCAACTGATTCCAACGTAATTATGACTGAAAGCAAAAAAAAATCTTGAAAGACCGTTAAATGATCCAGATATTCAATTAAGTAACACTCATAAATGTCTATTTCTCTATCTACTTTCAAGAACACTAAAATTAGTATTTTATGATATTTCATTGACACCTTAGGTTCAAGGAGGGATAGGCCTACAATAAGGGGATCAAGTCTTTTCAGACAGGAAAGACATTAATTATCTTGTCAAATTGTTAGTGTTCTGATCATGAAGATTAACAACTCACCCAAAATAAAAATCTCCACACGTATTATGCAAGAAATGACGCAGAGCATGTAAGCCAATGAACTCACGATCTATAATTATCAATTATGAAATTGTTCCAAAAATTACACTAAAAGTTCTGCAATATCTACCACCCACGTACGAGGTACGAGTGAAGGTAACATTTTCATTTTCAGTTAAAGGGGTACCCCTGGCCCAGACACGACGGGGGGGGCATCCCCAACAGGATGGGAGTAACCTCCCCCCCCCGATACCGGAGGACTCAGTACGCCGTGGACACTAAAAGTTCTGCAATATCTACCACCCGCGTACGAAGTTAAGCAGGAGGACGTTCTTGTTAAAGTTATAATTAATTTGGATTGGACTTTTTCATAAATGACTTGTTTTCGTAAATTACTTGGCTTATCTTAAATTACAGTCATCCGAAATTTTGAAGATAGAAATTCCTTAGTGTACTGATTAATAATTCCACATGAGAAAATTGATATGCCCCACACACAACTGATAATCTGTCCAAAATTGAACCACAAAATTGACAAATACGGCAGGTAAACCAACATTGTCAATGTTGTGTTATTTGTGAAAATCTCAATTAAAATGCAAAAAATGTGAGAACATCTTGTGCCTAGAGGTCTCATACACACTTCGTCATTTATAAGTCAATTCATGAGTAGAGTACTTCTGTGCAAGTTTTTGGATACCCAAAATGATTTTAATAGATCTTTGATAATTCTCTCATTTTAATTTGATTACATATAATGATTATTTATTAATTATTTTTCACAGTTGACTTGAAATTAAAAATAACTAATTAGAATTAATTAAAAGTCAGAATTTCTTGACAAAATTAGAAAATTTTGTATCTCTTTCAAGCTTCATCATAATTTTAATCGGAAACTCATGGGCGCCTGAAGTGAAAAACGGGCTCACTCTGTGAAGCAGCAACGAAGATCAGGGAAGATGTTGGTAAACTCAACTGTGCATTAAACTTACACTCCTGTAAAAAATGTTTGGGGATTTGGATGATTCAGCTGTATCAGAGTATTCGAGCTTCTTTGTCAAATTGATTCATGCCAAAACCAGTGGTGCATGTCATTGCATGAAATTGGTAATTAAGGCAAATCTAGCACGGCAAGTTCTGTGGCCTAACTGACACGACTTACAAATGAAAGGTCCTGAGCTTAATCTCTGCCAAAATTTTACTTAGTTGTTAATATGTTTGACAAAAAGGAATTAGTTGAATGCTAAATTTGTTGATAAAAGGCTGCATCTACAGCCCTTAATTAACATTGCTATATCTCTGTCTGGTTGATAAAACATCCATATTTGAAAAATATATATTGATATCAAAGAACTGTTAATAATTTTGCTAAAATAGATAAAACATTAACACTAATTAGCTGAGATGTGTTGAAGATACATATTAATATACACAAGACATGCCATAAAATGCATTGCTGAAAAACGTCAAACTGAACTTAAACTATTCTCATTGTCTATTTTATTTAAGCAAAACAAAAAACACTTCACAGGAAGTTCAAAACATTTTGATTTGTGTGACTCGATCAGTAGATTGGCATCCCATTGAAGTCAATGTCTGAATTCAGAACCTCTTTTCAGAAAATTCCTTTTGCAAATATCTTCAAATATCACATCCATATCGGGACTCATTCTGAAAATTATTAAATGGTTTGAAATATTTGTATTTTGAAATATTTATCAGTGAAGTATTACTTGAAGCTATTTCTGAAAAGAACTGCAGAAAAATCTTTTTTTTTCTTTTTGACTAAGTCATTTTATCACTGAAAAGAGATCAGTCAGTTTTGATATTAACTGGCCCAAACCAGATTCAACTGGTTTTGTCTAGCCAAAAGTCACCAAATTCTGACTAACATGTTTCAAATTCTGACTGTTGCCAAAACATTTCAAGTTGAATAGTCTATTAGGTTCACGTATAATCAATTTATTGAACACCAGTTCCATACACAGCAGCTGTAAATAGTCACAACTTGTCTAGGCCAGTAGTCAAAATTTTCTGATTCTGTGCAATATTTTTCTAATATTTAGCCAACTTATATGTTAAAAACTTGAAAAATAGCCATGTCACTCAGTTCACTAAACGCATATTCGAGTTTTTCCTAATGAGATTCTGTAGAATTCTACAGAATTTATAATAAAAATTTGTAAAAAGTGGTATTTGAACCCACTACCTCTTGCTGACGAGTCAGAGACTCTAGCAGGGTGCCACAGAGACACGGGTAACAGAGAGAACATTTGAATGTATCCCAATTCATGCTTCAGTTATTTATCACATTCTATAGAATTCCATAGAATTCTACAGAATGCGTCTTCATAAAGAAAAACTCGATTTGGGCCTTTACCAGTATAGCTTACAAAGTTATATTTCTCAACAGATTAAGTCGGCTGTTGCCATTATGGAAAAAAACGATATTGTCAATTGACAACTTCTGAACAGGTAGAGCTGTTACACCTGCAGCTTTGACATGTGAATGCGCATGCCAGATAGGACTAAAATCTCCTTTGAAACTGACGCGTGTGCAAGGCTCGTAATTTTCCTTATCCGACTTGTAGAAACACGCTTTTAAAACCATCGCATTTATTTGGGAACAGCAGTTCTACCTGATCGATTAAACGGGTCGACGCACAGCCTCAAACGCGTCGCACGGTAATGTATTGATTTATGGAGACGTGGCCCAGATGTTAGTAGCATCAGTGGTTATTTAAACATTGAAGGCCTACAGTTTACTGTCTCATGTCAAATTATCATTGACTACACTGGAACTTCTACCACAAAAATTTCTCAGAGAATTGGACCTATTTCAGTCATCAAGATGGCCAACACAAACCTTGGGAGATTTATCCTGACAGGATTAAATTCAATTAGAACAGGTAAGGTAGTCATAATTGGATTCGTCAACTTTTGCCTGCACAAACTTATTAATGATTTACAATCAAAGTGGCATTTATGCAAAGATACTAAAATTTAATGGCTGCGTTCGTGTCACGCACGTAACAACAAGGAAGTCTGAAATTGGTATCAGTAATTGACCGGTTGAATGGTATTTATTCAGTTGATTCGGAATACATTGGGCCACACCCTCTTTTCTAACATGTCCACCTCCATCAAATCAGCTTTTCTACTGAATTACTTGCTTCTCTCGATTTTAGATAGCGCTGCAAGTTTCTGTCAGGTTTTTATTGCCGCGAACTGATTCTAGTCACAAGCCTTCCTTGCTTAACACCATTCATGGTTGATTTACAGGTTCAGTTACAAATAAGATATGGAGTGGTACTGTTACTGCTTCGTCAAGGTGTTACTCTACCGGCCAAGAAAGGGTATGATATTCACTTATTAACATCACGTTCAACTTTCTGTATAATTTATACTTTCTCAAGTTTGTTCTAATGGCTCAGAATATTTTAAAATGAAGTAATACCGCTACTAATTGTAATTTTTTGTCTGTTTTCTGTCGAATCTTTCTTACCGCTGCTACTTTTTACATGTAGAAAACTACTAAATTAAAGAAGATGTTGACATCTTCAAAATTGGAATTCATTATGGAAGCTCACAATGGATTAAGTGCCAAAATAGTTGAAGAAACTGGTAAGAAAAAGAAATCAAAACTTATAATAGATTATAACAGGGATAACAATGCGATATTTTAGAGGCATTTAATTATATTTTGGATTTTAACTGCAGGCTTCAAAGGGATTTGGGCCAGTGGCTTATCGATATCAGCACAACTAGGTGTGAGAGACAGCAACGAAGCTTCTTGGACTCAGGTTTGATCTTGCACTTTAACGGGAATTTTCTGATATTCCTTGCGAGGCTAAAATTTTTAATCACTAACCCGCAGAAAATTACCAAAATTTGGATCTGCGCTTGTGATATCACTGTGGTGCATTTTCATTACAGGTTGCAGAAGTACTAGAATTTATGTCTGATGCATCCACAGTTCCCATTTTGGTGGATGCGGATACAGGATATGGCAACTTCAACAATGCCAGAAGATTAGTCAGGAAAATGGAAGATAGAGGCATTGCTGGTTAAACATGATTCATTAAACAGAATTGAAAAGATGTTTTCATCATTTATATTTTCAAAAAATCAGTTCTAAAAATTGCGGTCATTGACAGTAAACAATATACGCACATGATTGCATATTGTGCAGGCATCTGTATTGAAGACAAGCTGTTCCCCAAAACGAATTCATTGTTGGACGACGGAAAACAAAGACTCGCTGACGTGGAAGAATTCTCATTGAAAATAAAGGTCAGTGGCATTTGTAATACTTGTTCCCGTGACATTGTAAACTTCGAAGGGGTGCTCATGAGACTTACATTTCAAATATTTTAATTGTAAATAATTACAGGCTTGTAAAGAAACGCAAAGAGATCCAGATTTCTGTGTCGTGGCAAGAGTTGAAGCATTTATCGCAGGACATGGATTGGATGAGGCCTTACAAAGAGCTGAAGCTTACAGAAACGCTGGTAAATTTCCCTTTTCGGGATATTTTCACATTCTCTAACAACTTTTTTGTGACAAATATTCAAATCTGTTGCACCATTTAATTCTTTGCACAGGAGCAGATGCTATACTTATGCACAGTAAAAAGTCTGACCCAAGTGATATTGAATCCTTTATGAAAGCATGGAAAAATCAGGTAAGTACACTTCAGCTTCAATATCCATGAAGGATAGAAAGGGCTAATTACCTTCTTGGTTTCGAAATCAATGACCGAATTCGATTAAAGATACAGTATATCTAGCATTGTAGAGTTATTGGAGAAAAAACAAGCTGTGCTTTGTGGTAATTATCCTAATTTCTTTGGACTAAAATACTCGTAGGGACCAGTAGTTATTGTACCAACGAAGTATTACAACACTCCTACTGATGTGTTCCGTCAATGGGGCGTTTCTCTTGTGATCTGGGCCAATCATAACATGCGAGCGTGTGTGTCAGCCATGCAACAAGTCAGCAGTGCAATATACAAGGACCAGTCACTGGCTAATATTGAAAATACGGTAAGTTTCTTAAGTTGCAGATGCTGTGTATGGAACTGGTGTTCAATAAATTGATTATATGTGAACCTAATAGGCTATTCAACTTTCAATGTACTTTATTGGACTTCATCCACAGATCGTTCCAGTCAAAGAAGTATTCCGAATCCAAAACGAGGATGAGCTGAGAAAAGCAGAAAAGAGATACCTTCCTCAATAGATGTGGCGACTGTTATCCTGCACGAAACGATGGTAGAAAGTGTCGAATTCTATTGTTTTGTTTGGTCAAAGAACGACTACATAAAATGCAAAGATAACGTGAAAAATATTGGGCTCATTTCCTTTTCATGACCATTATCTCTAAAATTATTCTCCATATTTCATGTACGAATCTATTGATGTTAATATATTATGCATAATATATTATAAATATATATTCTAAACAAAAATCGGTTCGTTAAATTAACATTTTAGTTTTGCTCATTTTAAAAACAATAAACAAGAAAGTCTTCCTGCGTGAACGCAAGAGGCATACCGCCCGCCGCGTAGCAAGTGCTCGCTCTGCTGTCCTATCCCGGGAGGGGGGGGAGTAACCCCCTCCCGTCCTGACTTGGACCTGGTCCCCCCTGTGAACGGACATACACCTGTGAAAACATTACCTTCTCGTCGTACTACGTACGCTGGCGGTAAAAATTCACTATTTAAATAGCAACAAAACGCAAAAAAAAAAAAAAACTTTATCAAAAAAAAACAAATGTGACACGAAAGAAACTTTCGATCAGGAATATGTTTATTGTTTATCCAATAATACTGAAACTGGAAAC
>JBCAUG010025288.1:0-10509 GCA_038406175.1 Haplosyllis leylae
ATTAGAGGAGGCCACGCCTTTGACCAATCAGCACTCTTGGTATGGTGGGTGCCTTTCCTGGTCTTTCAGTGCTTTCTCTTTTACGAAAGCCACTAAATGACCAATGTTTTGGCTGTTCTGAACATTTTACATCATCCCTAGTAATTTTTTCCCCAGTTTTCAACAAGCACCATAACAGGTGAAAAGTTTCCAAGTGATTCAAATTTTCTTAAAAAATATAATACACGATTTTGACCTGAATTTGATACGTTATTGTTCAATTCATTTTTGCGTCAGATGGACACAGTCGCAATATCAACTGAAATGTTAAAAAAATATTTTTTTTTAGCCAGGAATATTTTGTTCACTCAGCATTAATGTACGAGATGTTTCAAAATTTATAATCTTGCGTCACGTTTGATGTTTCTGAAAATAAGCTAAAGTTTGCATTGGCGGATTCAAGGGAGGGGGCGCCAGGGACGCACCCCCTCACATCTGGGTCCAATTTCTTCATTTTCATGCAGTTTTGGAAAAAAAAATTGACCAAATGATTGGCGCCCCCAGCTTGGAGGTTGGCGCCTCCCGGCCTGGGAAATCCTGGATCCGCCACTGGTTTATAAACAGTTAGTCAGTTTTTTAAAGACACAGGAATTTATAAGCTTATTTTACGTAAAATTTCAAAAGGAGCAGTTTGTAATTTGGGCCTTTTCCAGGGACAGTAAATAAAATTATTGTAATCCAATGCTGCCCTCTGTCGTTTAGTAAGTGATTGATCAGACGCCGTCCCGAAATTGGTGACATCTATAATTAACAGACAGATATGCAGCTTCAGCATCTGTCGGTGAATACTTTTCGAACAAAGCCGCAATTTGAAACCGCAATTTGACAAAGCCGCAATTTGTCTGTTGCAAAATATTCTATCACTTTGAAATAACATCTCAACTGCTGAAACTGCTATTGTCTGTTGCAAAATATTCTATCACTTTGAAATAACATCTCAACTGCTGAAACTGCTATTTTGGCAATTGAAAATAAAACATTGTTATGGAATACATAGGAGTATTAACATAGAAAATGTTCAACCCCTCCCCCGTCCTCGCTCACACCGGCAGACTAAAATTTCTTGGGAGTCCAACACACAGTATCTGCCTTGCATTTTACTCACCATTTCAAACTAAACTTCAACTTGAAAATTTTCTGAACATCTTTCAAGCTTTGTGTTCAAGTGCGTCCAGCTTTTCAAATAAATTTGGAAAAGAAAAGTCGACTCCCAACAACACGCTTTTATAAATTAAAAATAAAATGTCAAGTTCGGAAAATTAAAGTTGATTTCCCATTGAGTGCGTCTTGAGCGTCTCTGCTTCTGGAAGCGCGCACAGTTTAGTGTGACACGCGGTATATAGCATGGCATCATACAGCATCTCAAAGCAGTTTAACAGGAGATCACTGGGGTGTCACATCAGGCAATAAAACAAAAGCAAGTTTTGACATGGTTGAGATGTTCAGTATTGTTCATACTGAGATAATAGAAACAACGATTTTCCAAAACGAAAAAATTGACAAATTTCTGTTTTCAGAACCTGATTTGCTTGTTGGTTTTTTGTTACGATTCTTTTATCGCTGTGTTCTTTTTTAAATTTGGACTCATCTAAATTTATTTGACACCAATTAGTTGGAAAATTACTCATAACGCCAAACTTAACAATATTGCATCTGAAATGATACACAAAATGAGCTATCATTTGCCATTGAAGTTTACATTGAGCTATTTGTGTGAACTAAATGTATTTTGCGCAATGACAGTTGTAAAAGTCATTTTCGTAGCTCAAGATCACCGTCCATCAATTAACTACTTTGAACTATTTGACACTGGATTTCTGCAATGGATGTACACCTTTCTATGACAGTAGAAAAAATAGTCTTTCACTTCGTAGTTTGTCGTTTATTAGAAATTTAAACCAATATTTAGGGTCGGCACTCTTCCACCTCCTTGAACTGTCGGCGTCTCCCCCCCCCCACCCCACAATCCCCGAGGGCTCCCGGAAAATTCTTTGACTCCCTCTACATGCACACGCACGCACGCACACATACTCTCACACACACACAACCAAGACAACAAAGCAACACGCAACATTCAATGTAAAGACTTGTGCATAGAACTTAAGAGTTTAAATTCAAACGTTTAAGAAAGTCACAATAAACTTACATGTTTGTAGTGTATCAGTATCATGCATGGAACGTAAGACGAATCTTGCAGTGCGAAGTTTCCTTCCACGGGAAGACAGGATGTGTGGATCGCGTGATCTTCTAAAAATACAGAGAAGAAAAATGATGATTCACTATTATTTTTTACAAGAGATTTTTGCAATTGTGCTTGAAGTCACGAAAACAGTGTAAAACATCTGTAATGATTTGAGCTTCGAATGGTCTCAGGTGGGTAACCATTAATTTGACCTTCAGAATGACCTTGACCAGAAAAAAATACATCTTGAATTGAGTTAAGCAAAAATCTTTCTGTCATACAGGGTGGATCCAGGATTCCACTGGGCGTGTACAGCAATCCTAGATACGGGTGCCAGTCTACTGTATTGTTCTATCCTAAAAAAAAAAGCATAGATCTACATTTATGTTAAACTTCCACCCGAGGAAATGGCACAATGGTGCCTCAAATCTAATACTATTCCAAAAGATGGGTTTTTGCACCAGCTTTATGGAGTGGGATGGGGTGTGAGTGAGGTTCGATATCTTCATTGGTACACGATCCGGATTACTTTTCTCGGATACGGAAACCATTAAGTCACCATAGTAATTTCCAAATTTCATTCAAATTCAAGTATTTAAAAAATTGGGGTCATTAGTTTTTTATTTCAGACAGAGTGACGCTGAAGCTGACGCTGGACAATGGCGTCAACGCTGCGGGTGTTGCTGACGTTGACAGTCGGTCTGAATAGCCCTTAAGAGATGAAAATTACACAAATTATATGTTAAATAGTCAGGCTTTGAAAAGTATGTCATTTGATTTTGTTTCCATGGTCTAGGCGGCTACCTCCGAAAACAAGCATTGCTCAGAATATCTCACAGATCATTCTAAAAGCCAAACAGCTTCAATTTAAACCAGGATTTCGAACATCAATCAATCCAGCAGTCTATTCTCGCATGGAAATTGTTCTAATGGTGCCAAGTGATTAGTTTTACCTGGGACACTGACTAAATGAGATTCATCTTAGTTTCTAATTTAACAAGTATATTCAGCTGATTCTTGGTTTTCCTTTCAGTTGCAAAATTGCTCTTTGAGAAGTTGGCAGCCCCAAGAAATGTGCCCTTATTTTGTAAATTTGGTCACCATGATAATCTAAAATACTTTAAAAGTAAAGGACCACATTAAATTAACATTAAAATTGATTGAACTTGAAACTATTTCTCATTTATTACCATCTGCGTTTGCGGAGAGGTAATAATTTCAGTTGGGTCTGTCTGTATGTGAGTGTGTCTGTATGTCTGTGCGTTCATCTGTTCAAGCTATAATTTTTGAGGCTATAACTTTTGAACCACTATAGCTAGGATCTCCATCTTCAGTATACAGATACATCTAGGTCATATCTAGGTTAAATTTGAGTATCATGGTCAAATGAAAATAATGACATATTTTACCTAACCTTTTCAGAAGGGGAAATGAAAGGAATCGTAAATGACCGTTATGAACATTGAAAAAGAAGGCCATCTACCATTATCTGAAAGTACAATCAATGCAATTGCAATGGAGCTCGTTCAGGCATGACAGCCCAATGCTGCCATCAGTCACACATATGCACTGAAAATTTGATTCCAAAAATAACATTGCGTCTATGGGCCGATTTCCTCAACTGATATGCTTATATTCCACTGAAACATACTGAAAAAGTCATGGTCATCTGAAGTTCAAGGTCAAGGTATCATGGTCAAGTGAAAGGAAATAAATTTTCTGTCAATTGTAAATGTTTTTTTTTTATAAACTATGTATTACGCGGATGATATGCCTTTGAGTAAAAGGCATTCTTGTTTTCATTGAAAGTTATAGAAAATACCAATGTTGCCAACTCAAATAAAGTTTAACTTTTTGCTTGAATTGAAGTCATCCACACCCACATCCACATCCAGTTTAAGAATTTATCCGGAACGAATCCAGCCAGTAAACATCCCTCTCTAACAAGAACTATCTGTCTGGACATCTCCACATCCACCTCCGCAACTCCACTAAACTACCATTCCAGTTGATCTCTATTTGCTGCACGTATCTTGTCTGTTCATCTGGAGGAAGTGGAGAGTTAATTTATTGACGACGATCGAATATTGGCGAACTGGATGAGATGTGAATCTCAATTTAGGCAGATGGATGAAAATTTAATTTTGAAAAGTGTTCAAGTGAATTGATTTCCGCAGTGTGTGCGCGCGCACGCGCGTGTGCCTGTGTTGAAAGTACTTAAAATACAGGAATGAGAACGGGGGGGGGGGGTGACATGCAAACAATCTAGATATTCATAAATAACCCATAATACCAGAATGACATATCTGCCAAAATCTTATTTCCCTTATCTTAAAATCACAATCAACCATACATTTGGAGAAAGACAGCACTGGTCAGCAATTTTATGTTAAAATCTAACAGCTCACAAACACACAAGATTTTCCTTATGAAAATTGAAAGACAGAAATGACAATATTGCCAATATTGCCAAAGTTGACAATTTACAGTGGACAAAATTGTGAAGATTTAAATTTGAAGTATGTATGTTACTTATTTACATGTAATTTTGGTCTCGGATTTGTTTTCTTCCTAACAACATGACTTTCCATTTCGTGGAGGAAAGAAAGAATCGAGATCTTGCGTGTTAATCGGTCATAACAAACACAATCCCAGTCGTCCGTTCATTAGTACTGCCACAGACTGTCCTGGTTGGGACCAAATTTTGAGATACAAGAAGTAAGAAATTAATAATTATTTTTAAATTTTGGGAATTGAATATTTAATAAAAGTTTATCTGTAGTCTTTTAAAAAACAATCGTTTTTTTTTCAAAGAAAAATCCAGCTAAAGCAAAACTGTTGTGTAAAGTTTCTTTCTTTGTTTCATTTCTTCTGCGCATGATCACAAAGTTTGGTAAAATTCTGTCTCAGAAGGAGAAATTGCATGTGTAGTGAATGCATGCCTAATTGACTGCATGCTGTAACCACAGTCTCCTATTCTGAAAGACCTGCAAGCTTCCAATATAAAAAGAACCATTACCTCAAATGGATTCATGAAAAAGTCAAAATGGTCCTTTTGAGAAACATTACACTGAATGCAATTCACAAAGAGAACCATTTCAAACTTATTTTCCATCCTCGCCAACCAGGGGCCCTATATTGTCGGGGTATTGGAGTTGATTGAGAAAATTTCAACTAGTTGTTAGGCACTGGCATTTTATTACATTGAAAGTACCTCTCTCCATTTATAGCTAAAGTCCATTCCATCTTGTATTCATGCTTTGTATGGTATGAAGGCCAAATGATAACACAGTCAGTTGAGTATGACAATTGGGAATTGAGTTCAGGACCTACAGTGTCTTCTTTACAAATAGAGTTTGGCCACAAGAAGTGAGGGTTACATTAACTTGAATAAAGTTGATTGGACGGTGCTTTATGTGTAGTTGAGCAAAGGAACAGCTTTGCCATAAGATATTGTGGTATGTCCATTTGACACCAACAACATCATGTCATATTTTTGCACTGTCAAAGAAACTTTTATCATTTCTTTTTTCATTCTGGAAATATTCCTTGAAACAGTCTTTTCCATCCATTTCAAATACAGAGATAAAATATTTATTATATAATAAAATTATGTAATCAATAGGAAGCAACCCGTTTGAGATTGTCGTTAAATTAGGATCTGATTGCAACATATGAGGTAGCTGTGTGGACGCACAATGGAGTCAGACGCTGCACATTCGAAGCTGTTAAAGATAGCAATGGGATCAAGTGAGATATTGGTGCATCTAGAAACATAACAGACGAAATAAATCTTCGTGAAATACCTTACAATGGAAAACGAAATTGGAATTCTGTCTCTCTCTTTTCTCTCAAAGATACCTCACTTTTAATTGGAAAACATTCTTATTCTTATTGTAAAGGAATAGGTAAACACATAGGTTAAGTTTGTACCTTTTTACATTGTTTCTATTTCAATGTTCTCGATCCGTTTCCCACTGAGGAAAACTCCATGATTACCTTAATGTATCAAGCGTCATGTTCTACCTTAAAATAAACGTTACCAAGAAAACTGAACGATAGCAATCTGGAAGGAGCCATTCGAGGTTTTTTTCGATTCTCGTTCAAGTAGATAAATTCAGTAACTTTAACATGTAACATTTACTATAAAGACAAAATGATGATTAACCCTTAGCTATCAGCTACTCTGACCATTGCAATACATGTCATGTTCATTGTGTCAAATTCTTCCAATTCATCTTTTTAGATAAGAAACACTAAATTATCAAAAAGATTGAAAGACAAGGAAATAAAAGGCTCAAATCAGTTAAATAAAATGTCTATTCACTGGACTTAAATCTAAGGAATTAGATGACTTTAAGAGCCAAAAATAATATATCTGGAAATCTATACGTACTTCAAGTGTGAAAATGAACGAGTTGTAGGATTAATATTGGAGTTTGTAAGAAGCGGTGAACGACACATTGTCAACATGCAATGCAATTTACAGTGTTTTTATGAACCCGCTGCAATCAGGAAATGATATTTACCGAGTCTCTACACAAATGGATAAGTCAAAAGAGTCCCAGGAGTGAAATTCTGTACTCAGATCTCATATTATTACAGGCTCTAGCCGAATATAGAAAGTGCTGCATTGTCAGTCCCAATCAATGTGAAATGACTAGTTTGTCTTTTGACATTTTCGGTGCATTTTAGGATGATAAAACTTCGTGGAGATCATGGCTCCAAGACATGCTAAACATACATAGATTTCAGAAATTATTTGAAGTAAGTAACACTGACATAATTTGATTTTGAAACATATGTAAATATGGTAAATGAAATTGTCTTTGTCTGAAGACAACAAAGTCGATGGAATTTGATTTTTATGTCGTACAAAATGGAAATGTCGATAATTTTTTTTTACGTTTTTTTTCTTGATTTTCTCAAAACCTAATCCTGATCTGGTGGAGCTGCAAAGGTCACGGTCAAAGGTACATGTCAAATGCAAACCAACATGCGGACATGGATAATGGAAACAAACAAGATTAGAATATTAATTGTATTCACTACACAAGGTGGGAAAGACGGAAAACAATTGCTCCATTTGCGTGAAATTTGAGGGTCCTAACTCCACAGAGTTTTCATAATGGCTCAACATTTTTACTGTCAATTGGAAGCAATGTCTACGGTGCCATTCAGGGGGCAGCAGCAACAAAACCGAACCAAAAGTGTCAACGAGAACCTGGCAAGAATGTCAATGACTGTCCTTTTGGTAGTGAATCTGGTGTTAACTACTCCATGATCTGCGCGACACCGCCGCTTCTGTTTTTGACGTGTATTATCTCCCCACAATAGATTTACGCTTGAGACGCAGACAAGTGGAGTCTATGCTGGTCAGAAGGTCAACGTCTAATCCTGTATAATCCAGATTTATCTCACCATAAGTTGACATGAAATCTGCCTGTTCTCTTAATCACTACATTAGGAAGAGTTGACAAATGTGGAAACAGGGGTGAAACACACAACCTGTGATATCCTAGCGACAAGCAAATCTATTTCAGGATCCTTACTTCTTGTTTTTTTTTTGTAAATTTTTGGATGTCCCTGTTTTAGACTTCTGGTAATGTCTGCCCTGGGTTTCAAAGCTAGGGTGGATCGCTTTGTGTGCTTTCTTGCTTTTGTGATCTCCATATTCACCTCTGGTGCAACACCTGCTGACTGCATAGAGGTCAGCATGGCAGCTGAGATTTTTCGATCCACATACTTTGCAGAACCCTACTTCTTGCGGTCACCTTTCATGAGTGGTTTAAACACTGCTGTTCTGAATAAAAACAGTCTGACTCTGACCATAATGTAACAAATAGGACTCACCTGTAAATATACCGACGTGAAGATAGTAAAACAGTGGAATTAAAAAATATTTTTGTCGCTGGTTGCTTCAAACGACGATGTTTTCAACTGAAACACGACAATTTCTCCATGACAAGCAATGGAAATAAATTTATCAATTTCAAAATTGATTGAAGAACTGAAATTATATTCTTATCTTAAAATGTGTCAGGCACTTAATACCATCAATGTGGGTGATAAGAAGACAGTGCTATCAGTGAAAAATTGCCTCTTCACACGATTAAAAGTGAATTTATCACAACTTATCATGTAATTTAGAATTGTTCTTTGACGCATAAAATTGCTTTCATGATGTTACAGTGTAATTATTATCTAATATGTGCATGTACGCCTTCCATTCAATATATTCTGTCATTTCAGTTTATTTCGTTGATTACGCTTGAGGTGCTGCATGTTGTATTCCCGGTAGAGAACTGTATCTAACCTCGGAATGACTCATATAATCAGTATCACTATCCCACTAGGTGGCGCCACATCCATTCACTCTATGTGCAAGCCAGTAGCAGTGTGTGTTTTGCCAAAGTATCTCCCTAGTGATCTTGGAACTTTTTGCAACCCTTCATCATGACTCCGATGGTCACAAATGCAAATAAATTTCCACTTTTGCAGCTGTCTGAAAGTAAATGTGTCCCATGGTTGTAAACCCGGCACCAATGTATCCAAGGTAGATCCAATGAAACCATCCTTGAACAATGGACCTTTTGGTACATGTAAGGGACCAGTATCTCATGTGTAATAAAGCACTTTAGTCTTTAAATACCATTGCAATACCTGGGCATCCGGTTGTATTGATTGATTGAAAAAAAAAACTATTTAAATGAAACTTTTTCATTCAAATTCACTGAACAATAACCTGTCTACATATTGTTAATCATTTATCCCTGAATACTGCGTTACTTCCAAAAATATCACTCAAATGAAAAACGTTTCATACATGTGCAATTTTGCCTGAAAAAAGCGGTTATTGCAAATTTACAGTGTACGACAGATAATGCAGCGGTGGCAATAAAAACGTGGATAATGACATGTGATAAGTGCCTATCATTTAAGCTTTATAAAGCTCACATCACACCCTTATATGACAGCAAGGAATTAATGTTATGATTGATGACGTTACGAGTATATCATAAGTGGTTTAGTGTTTATACCTATGCATTAGGCGGTCTCCGCACAATGGGATATAAGGTGATTTGTTTTGTAATTATGGGTTGGTCAGCTTACTACGAAAGTAGAAGTGAAACTGGGTTCAAAGGGAGACCTGTTGTTGTAGCCTTAAGGCCTGTTCACACCTAGCGCCAACGTTACCGTCAACGTAAAAAACGCTACGTTGACGGGCAAATGGCTATGCAAGCCATTCTTCCTGTCACAGTGCCCGTCAAAAAAGATCAAAGGTGCCGCCCGTCAATGTTACGTTGTGACGCTCGGTGTGAACTGGCCTTTAAACCTTAACACAATTGATGTTGTCGTGTTTTCATCGTTTTTAGAACGGAGGGAAACGGGTTGCACTGCTTCAGTTTTCATATTCTTTCTTAGGATAAATGTCCCAAAGAATTCCCACTGTCAAATTCGCGGTTGCTCTCAATGTTGTGATCCGCCATTTGAGTTTATTCCATTATTACACAAAGTTGGCATTGTTGAAAATAAAATGCTTATGTAGGTGATATTAAAAACGTTTCGGCCAAAAATTACCTCCAACAAGACTCTTACCTAGTCAGTGATTATTGATTTTAGTAAAATCAAATTGTACACAAAAACCTCTTTCCTTTTGTGTTATTCATAAGTCCTAACATCAATTGGCGCAACAACAAAAATGAAGCTTAATATCCCTCATTTAACACTTGTCAAGTTAGCTCAGTCAGTAAATCGTCAGAGTAGATCACAGGAGGTCCGAGGTTCTATCCTCCCCCAGAGGTACCTTCTTACGCAGAATATTTGTGCTCTTTCACACACAAGCCTTAACTGCCGAAATTGTCAACTTTATGTAATTACAGAAAAGCTCTGTTCTGCCAGGCTTCGTTTGCGATTAATGGTGAAATTTCTCGAACGCCAAGTAGAGACCTGAAGTCTGATTATTCTTTGGATTCATTTTTGAATTCAGTGTTCTTCCACACACAATTGGGTTTTTCACGATAAGCGGTTCTGTCAAGGAAGAGCAAAAAAAAAAAAAATTATAAAAAATTGCCCCCAGTAGGCTTGGAACCCTGGACCTCCGGATCATGAGGCCAATGTTTTGCCAACTGTGCTAAATCACTATTTGGTTGTCTGTGTGAATCATTAAGGCCCTTATAAAGTCATGGTCTACTGATTCTAGAAATTCTAGAAGTCCAACATGTGAAGTGGTGCATGAAACAAACAAAACTCACTTCAGAAATCACCTACCTAGCAGATTCCTGTCT
>JBCAUG010025299.1:0-10508 GCA_038406175.1 Haplosyllis leylae
CATGAACAACTGCTGTCACCCCCTGCAGATGGAATCTACATGCTCCTGCAGCTAGCCATTTGAGGAGACAATAAAATAAAAGAAGACGCAAAGATCCAAAATAACAATAAAGTAAAGATTGGTGACACACAGATCTCTTTGTTATTTTTCTAATTTTTTTTAAAAACCTATTTCATATCACTCGAAAGCAAAAGTGATTTCGTTTGTAAATCAGTATAGGAGCCATTTTTATTTTCCAACGGAATTTACTTTCTGTCGGTCTCGGGGGTAATTATTAATATATTTGTGTTTGTTTGATGTTTTGTCGCTTTCAGTTTTGCCCAGGGTGAAGAAAACTTCAGACAGATATCTTTACATCTTTGAAAAACAGCCCACTCTGATTCATTGTTAGTCATGCAATGCGCATGAATACCAACATTTTTCATTGATTTAATGTCAGAATTTAGGTAGAAAATGAGTTATCATCTATCTTCAGTGCAAGCAAATTTTGCTTTCTTTCATATTCTTTCAGCGTATGCCAGATGTTGAAGACATAATCGCATTTACAAAGCAACTTTAGAAATGCAAGTTGGTTTTGCTTAGTCTATGTTCTTTTGGAAATAATCTTTCCAGAAATGTTGCCAATAGTGAGGATTAATTTAGAACTGCACCTGTGGAATGTGACAAACGGAAATGTCCAAAATAAATCATGTGGGTCTAAGCTCATCAGCTCGGTGGAAAAAATAGTCACTGTGATGTTCAGAAGTACCAAAATACGGGGTTAGTTTAAAAGATAACCCGAAGGACACACCTGCATGTGTTTGCATTTCTCAGCCATATTTCAGCCTTCTGACTTAAATCCGTTTCAATTATTCGAGAAACAAATCGAATATGGTTGTTGGCAGATTGTGGGCAATTGCAGATTATAAACACTTCCCTGCAATTTTTTTAAATAAATAGACAAGTAGAATACAAGAATAATCACTAATTGGCATCCACGAGAACCTCCATGTTCTGGCAGAGGGTGTGTGCCACCTGTGGGGACTATTTCATATGATGATCTCCTAGTGACGACATAGGGGCTCTGCACTAATGTTAAAGTGGGACAGTTCTTTATTGGGTGAGCCTTTGCACATTTTCACATGATTGGGCTCCCCTGATCATACTACCTCTCCACCTTTACAGACAGTGACCACTAAAATGCACTAAAATCTTTGTACCCTAGAGAATGGCTGCACCTCTCTTGCAGTGGGACACAGAATGAGCATCCCAAAATTTCGATTACCCATAGTATGTGCCTGTTTCAACTCCGTATGATATATGTGTTCAGTTTGGTCATGATTTCTAACACATGCAAGCTGGGTTGGATCTTATTGGCCTATAAAATAGTTTGATCGCCGGTGTAAAGTTTTCAATCGCCCCCTCATCCAGTACGCCCCCTTGTGATGGTTTAATTGATTGTTGTAAATCTCGCCAGTAAAAATTGACGAAAGTTACAGGTGCTGTCATCACTTTTACAGGCGCTACCATAACCTTTACAGTTTACACTAGCATGTCTGATTTCATATGCCCTGGGGGGTGGCGTTCCTGAAAACAGAATTTCTCATTTCGTATGCTCCGGGGGTGTACTGGTTGGGGGGGGGGCACTGAAAACATTTTACCGGCCTTGGTAAACCAACTGAATCTGTTGTCTAAGATGAACAATACGGTCATCTTGATCCATTCTGTACTCATCAGGACATCATTTAATGTTTATTTACATTCATTTTATGATATATTCTGTTAGAATAAGGATCATCCCCTTCCTCTTGGTCTTGAGAGATTGCAAAGGTATTACAGGTCTGTTCTGGTTCATTCGAAGTCATTCATTGGCAAGATTTTTGTTTGAATTAGATGGAAATTCAGACTAAATAATGGGCTGTAATGCAAAGCTTTCAAGAAACTTCAAATTAGAAATGGCTTCAAATTAAGGCTTTGAATTACAACTAAATTTGAATTATTACTTTGAATTGTGGTTTCTTTGATTTAATTCTTTGAATTAGACTTTGACCTACTTTGAATAAAGAAATAGCATCCTTTCATGTAGTTTGGTGGTTTTGTTCATAAAGGCTTATTATTTTGACTCTCACAACAGGTAAAGCCAATTTAAATGAATAGATGTACACTGTATTTGTTTACTTTCTATGTTGCCCTTGCCTTAACCAACACACTGTAAGTTTACTGTATCATCTATTGGTCAATATAAGCAGTTCATTGAACAGCTTTCCCAGTTCAATGCCCTGGGAAGACAAAGCATTTGTCCCCCTGTAATACCCACCTAGTTGTGTGTTGGATCTTGATCACTTTTAGTTGCGTGAGTTATGCTTCAAAAGCCTTTATTTGATCCTGGAGGCCAGCAATCTCAACCTTTTTTGTATCCCTTTGTTCTTCTGTCAAGACACAATTATAAATTTGCCACTTTAACTTTTCTATCTTTTTATGCAGCTTGGCACTTTGTCACTCAATATCCATGGTTGAAGTGACCAGTTTATTAATCCAGTTGACACCCCTTGGACAGCATCTCCTTTGATGTGGTTAGTATTGAGGTCAATTTGGAAGATCCAGGTCATGTCATAAGAGTCAAAAATTCCACTCAAGATGCTTTGATGTGGTCACTGTATAATGTCATGAGAGCTGAGACAGACCAAATTTCTGGTGTTTGATTTGACCTCAATTCTAACTACAAAGGAGATGCCATTCTAGCAGGTGTCAATTAGATTAATAAACTTCACTTTCTTTCAAACAATGGCTGAGGGTGGAGGTGATGGTGTCTAGGAAGCCCAATTGAAAAGAGAGATTGACAGTTTATCTCACAGCCTTCTTAATTTAGATCTTCAGATCCAACAAGCTAAACAAAAAGGAGGAAATAGACAGCAACTTGATACTTTGGAGAAAGCTAAATTCCAAATACAGCAAGAGATTGTGACCAAAGAAGTTAAATTAGAAATCAAGAGGCACAAGCCAAGAAGGCAAGGCAGCACTAAGGTGGGTATCATAGGGGACAAGGGCTTTGCCTTCCTGGGGCATTGCATAGGGAAACTGTTCATTCAATGAACTGCTTATCTTACCCAACAGATTGTAAACTAACAGTGTGTTGGCCAAAGTGAGGGGCCATTGGCAGCTAAAAGCTCTGCAGCATTGAACAATATAGAAAGTAAACAAATATAGTGTACACCCATTCATTTAAATTGGCTTTACATGTAGTGTGAGTCAAGATAACAAGCCTTCATGTAAACTAAACCATTAACCCCATGTAGTGGGTGTCAACAAGACAAACAGATTACATGAAAGGAATAATGTATATATATACATCAAAGAATGCTTTGTTGTGGCCTTGATTTACATATTTTAATTCAAATTGTTTCAAATACTTCGATTTGGGGTACCATTCAAATGCTTTGAATTAAGTGGAACTTGGAACTGACCATGTTTGAATTAATGGTATATTTTAATCTTGAATAGATAGTAAAGTGGCAAAGATTTAGGAAAAAATTCGAATTAAGTGAAACTTCAATTTAACTGTGTTCGAATTAACCGGAACCAACCTGTATGCGTTTCGTGTCAGGTTTCATAAGTACGAGAGGGCTAAGTGCATTTTCCATTGAAAGGAGTACCAAATACCCCTTATGAATCACAGCTATGTAATAATAAGCCTACCTAGTGCAAGAGCAGAGCTGCAGGACAGCTATTTCATAACCCCAGCCAATCAGACGAGGGATACAGGGGTACTTAACTAAGAGTAGGGACTAATGGCGCGTTCACACTGCATGGAAGCGGGACCGGGACAGGGACCGGGAAAAAATGGGTTTGTAGATATTATGCAGAACTGTTCATACTGCACCAGGACCTGAAATGGGATTAGACCCATTGTCTCCTACTGTGCTGGTCCTGTTCCCTGTCCCGGTCCCGGTTCCGTGCAATGTGAACGCGCCATTAGACCTGGATTCTCCTCACTTGACATTACCGTGGCTTAACTGCAGTCCTGCAAGTTCTAAAATGCAAGAAGGCCTTTATTATGAATAGATCTACATACTTGCCACCTGATTAACATAACAATGCTACTGAGGTTATTAAACCGCCACTGATAAACTCAGACCTTCTAAGTTGCCGCACTTTAGGTTTAAATGGAATGTTGTTATTCGGAGGAAACTACAGATTGTTACTAAGGAAATACAGCATATTAAATTACAGTAATAAATTCTGTGCAGATTCAGTTCGTACTTAGAAATAAGTACTGTCTGTAAATATTGTGAAGAATGGATCTGGTGGTGACAACGTAACAACCAACTACAAATAATGACTCAAGTTAACTTTAAACTACCTACTCCAGCAAATTAAGACAACGAGAATATTTAGCAGTAGTGAGAATTTGGAAGGAAATCATTTCGTTGAACGAAAATGACATTAATGGACGTAGAATGCTAAGTTAATCACAGGAAATGAAATGTGATCAGATTACAAGTGTTTTAATAAATTGCGTCCAAGAAGTTTTATGGCACGTCCTTGTTATCTCGCAGTAATTTTCAAGATACAAAAAATAACTTAGAAATAGTGTGTTTTCTTATCATTTCAGTCTGTGTGATGTCTTAACATAGCCCAAGGAAGGAAATATGATGGATATTCATTGAGCTCTGTTGCTTGTTCTTATAAATAGTCTCAACAGGTCCAGTTCAGTCTCTTTGTAGCAAGTAACGCAGTTGTGCTACTTTTCGAGGGAATCATTACCGTCAATTTCCTTCATAATTCTTTATGCATATGAAAATTGAATACAAAGTAGAAGTGGCAGATATGCCTCGGAAACTTTGCTCCGTTATTTGCTCTTGGAATGAAAAGCGCCTCAGCACTTCAAAAAAGAATGAAAAGTGTTTTGACGTTTTTTTCAGATGTTTTAACACTCGCAATGCGTGTTTAACATATTTCATATATCGTTCTTTCCTATGTCCGTGTAGTGAAGCTGCAGCAATGACGATAATATTTAAGTTTAGGATAATGCACTTGGCATGTTAAGGACCCTTTATTTGGCCTTAGACCGTAAATCAAAATTCCATTTGCAATTAGGATGTCTCCGTCTGCAGAACACCCATGTAAATTTGTAAGTGATGCACACGCTTTACCAGGATTTTATCTCTTGTGGCAACTACATCTATTATAATAGGATTTCCACTCGACCTGCAAAATCTGGAAAAATGACAGTACTCCTGGAAAACCTAGAAAAATCATGGAATTTTGTAAAATTCCATGAAAACCCTGGAAAAATTACATGAAACCTAGACAAACATTTTATTGAAGGAACAAAGTGGTTAGTAACTGTGATTATAAGTATTATAGTTTGATTTTGTTAATATTCAAGTATGAAAGACAGTATGTCAGTGGTGTCCAGATTATATTCAATATGTCAGTGTTGGTATTATTTATATGAAAAGGTGTTTCTTGTGAGGCTACTTATTATTCAAGTATTATTTATGGAGGAGTCCCCTTCAAGAGGTCTCAATGGTTTTCAAAAATAAAATATAAGAATTCAGTAAAAAGGTTGGGCTGTATATGCTATGGAACTAAAATAATGTGTGGCAATTATGTGATTATTTTTGATGATTTTTAAAAAACTGAAAAAAATCATGGAATTTTGTCAGTCTGGTAAAAATGTGAGCCCTGTTCCACGTTTGCTTATGGAAATATGTATGAACTCAGATTTCTTTTAACGATGGTTAGTGTTGCGTAATTACAGTGGACGGCATGTATGTCTGTATATTTTATCCTACCAAACTCCTGTAGCGTCACATTATGGAATGACAACAAAATATGTTTACTGCATCCACACATAAGTTTGAAATCGACACCTTCACTAATATGAATCGGGTTGAAACTGCCAGAAGGTGAGAATGCAATCTCTGTCATAATCTTGTACCTCATCTCTCAAGTCATCATTAATTCATCAGTGTTTGGTTGTCAGGGTCTCTCTACATGTAAAAAGGCAGACTGATCTATTTGTTCTCACTCAGTGATGACCCGCGAAATATTACACGAAATATTTGGCACTTCATAGATCTAGATCTAGGCGCAGTTTTTAATTTGAGAATAGTCTTTCAGAGGAGGCGTCAATGAATCGCACTGAGAAACACTGATTTGGTGCAATTTTTTGTTGTACGTAAAAGCCTGCTGGGACTAAATTAAACGAAACAGCTTGGAGCATCTTATTTCTATTTCTTTGGTTTATCAAAATGTGCACACATGTAGAGGTACTCCAGTACATTGCCTGGTGCCTAAATTAAAACTCGTCTATTTGTGAGCAGAACAGTTTGTGGAGACTGTAACGATTTGACTGTAACGTCTGTGTTTCAATTCATGATTGATTTTTGTTGGACAGAAAATGACATGAAAACTGAAGAAAAAAATGACCAAGAAGAGAACTCTCCATTTCACGAATTTATTGCCAGAATGTTTGATTTAATTCGAACTCATTCTGTCTCATGTGACAAAGTAACACTTGCAAAATAGGAGTGAGGTGTGGTATAAAATTTAGATGTAATCCGCATGGGTCCTACAGATGAGACCTGAAAGATGTAACTTCCAGTGGTTCATTTTCCTAAAATCTTTTCAATATCAAAGATAATGAATCAAATTCCAGGTGTAAGGTTTATTCGGATTTTATCAACGGCCCCCTACTAAAATGTCACGTTTTCGTACTTTACGTGGTTGTGTGTAAATCACTTATATTACCAAATTGAAAGATTATTTTATGGCGTTATATGGACATAAATCTATTATACTAATTCCCAGTGATATTTCATTGTATCAGTGTATGCTGAGAGGTAGCTTAATGTTAATGAAGGTAGAAGGAAACATAGATGAGATAAATGCTCACAGGCCAGTCCAACATTTACGCTAATTTCTCTGGGGCTTACGCCTGTTAGACTCAAAATATCACTGAACATGATAAATCACTTCGTAAATGGCCTTTTTCTTAAAAAGCATCACATTAGTTTCCTTTTTTCAAAACAAATGTTCATCTGTCATTTGGCATAGATTACACGATGCACAGCATGATGGTAGCTTTTATGTCCGAGGGACAAAGTGAAGTTTTACTAGTTGAAATATATAAATTTTCTTAAAAAGTCAAAAACGTTCAACCTCTTCGTGAAGCAAATTAGTCGTGTTTATCCTATTTTGGGTTTGAAATTAGGTAAATAATTAGTTGAATTAGACAAGTGCTTCGTGGATACTGGAATCTATTACCTATGAATAGTAATTTGTCCACACATTTAGCTTTGTATAGATAGTGCAAATTCATTTTTCACTATCCATGAAGAGTGCTCATTCATTTTGAACTGCCCATGTATAATGCTACATTATCCATGAATAGTGAACTGCTGCATGGATAATGCAAATGAAGAGTTCACCTATCCATGAATAGTCAATTCTAGTATTCATGTGCAATTAGATGAATTAGTCTAATTCATCTAATTCAGCAAGATCCAAAACCAAAATAGGAAAAATACGAATGAATCAATAAGATGTTATTACTGATTTGATGAATTCAACAGAAACATTTCGGAGAAACTCAAATAGGACATGATCGGATGTTAAAATTGATAAAGACTTGTTCATAGACTTTGACTTGTGTGAGATGTAAAACATTACGCTGCATGTGAGAGGCCATTCCATTCCGTTCATTGTTACGGCAGTCTGCTCTCATTTGGGGGACAAACGGGTTTTTTGCGATAAGCAAATCTGACAGATCTGTTACATCTGACAGAAATAAAATGCAATTTTAAGAATTAATTTAAAGGAAAGGGTTATATAATATTTCCTATACTTGGTAGATTGTGGTGTACTTCATCAAATAATTAACACATGCAATAGAAAGAAATAGAAAGACACTTCTAGATCTGATAGATCTGCCAGATGTGTATCGTGAAAAACTAGATTGGTTCTTTTTTTGTGGGGGGAGGGCACTCGAGGTTTCGGCAAATAACACAAATCTGACATCTCTGCCATTTTTTTACAATATTGCCATCAAGGGGTTTCAAAATGTTTCAGCAAAAAAGAAAGTGGGGAACTACACTGACAACTCACGCATTACTGATTTTTTAAAGTTTGATGCTTACTTATCCAACTGTGCTTTTCTGTCACTGACTTGTAAATCTTCAACTTTCAGACCTTTATAAAGTCATGCTCTATTGATTCTAGAAATGATCCAATAAGTTAAGTGACACATGTCTGGTTAGAAAAGTTGGATGAGCATCAGGCTTTATGAAATCCCTTGATATCTATAGATATTATACAAAAATGGCTTAAATGTCAGATTTGTGTAAACCTCGACTTCTCTGCTTTGAACTTTTACTGACGACTGTCCCGGGTTCCTGTATGTATATTCAACAAACTTTGAGGTATTGGCAAATTGTCCAGTCAACATATGCAGTCATTTCCACCTGTATCTTGGACATATTCGTTGACTTTAATATATTTTTAACATATATGCAATAAGACTTCAAAAATTTGTTCTGATATCAGTATTAGTAACTGCAATATATAGAGCTCACTTTTATACAATTTTTTGTTTAGTGATTTCTTAAATCCTCAATTCATTGTCAGTTTACATTGGCGACATATATTAAGGGGAGTGCCACGGACGCCCCCCCCCCGGTCCAAATTCTTTCATTTTCATGCAGTTTTCGGGAAAATTTTGGCCAAATAATAGTTAAGCGCCCCCACCTTGGAGGTTGACGCCCCCCGTCTGGGAAATCCTGGATCCGCCACTGGTGTGGGAACCTTATCTTTCGGAGATTAATTACTTGTACCGTTCGTTAATCACTGAAAGTATGCCAGTAAAACACCAATACCAAACTATTTTTAGATCATTTAAGTTGTTGAAATACCGATAATTATTATTGATTGATTATAAAAAATACACATACGTAAGTGTGAAAAACTACATATTCTTGCTGATAAGGTGATCAATATTTGTACTCTTGGAAATCTTTTTATGTTAATGAGACATTTAAACAGTAGTACAAGGGTTCTTCAATAAGCTTAACATAAAAAGCCAGTCGTGCACAACTTCAACTTCGTGGGTACTTCAATTGCATTGTGCAAAAGATTACCAGTTTTAATATTGTTAAGAAGTACTATATTTAAACGGCACCAGCTAAAAAGGGAGGGGTACCTGGATTCTGTAAATTGACAATGGTGTATGTTTGAAGCTGTATAATAGGGAGTTATTACCGCCCGCATTCCGAAGGAATGGGGAAGGTACTGTTATCACAGGTGTGTGTCTGTCCACACCAGGGGGGTACCCCAGTCCCATGTTCCTTCCCTGGTCTCTGGTCCCATGTTCTTTCTAGGGGGTAACCCAGTCCCAGGCAGGGGGTACCCCACCAGCCAGGACAGGACTGGGGTACCCCCTGGCCAGGACAGCATTGGGTAATACCCCCCCCCGCAAGACAGAACTAGGGTACCCGGGTACCCCCTCCTGGCTGGGATTGGGATACCCCCCTATGCTAGGATAGGATTGGAGTACTCATTGGCTGGGACTAGCATACCCCCCTCCCCCCCAGACAGAACAGCAGAGCGAGCACTTGCTATGTGGTGGACAGTATGCCTCTTGCATTCACGCAGGAGGACTTTCTTGTTATTTTCTAAATACATCAATACCTATTTTAATTACCAACTGCTGTATCTTTTTAAAGATCATAAGTCAGAGATGTAATCACTTTTGTAATTGATTTAATAAGAGGTAATAAATTAGAAGGTATACAATATTTTTGAAAATCTGACATGCTGCCAAAATATTGAAGCTGCGAATTTCATATTAATTGCAATAACTAAAATAACTCGTATACCAAATGCCCACGGATATAGCTAATAAAACATCCTCGGTGTGTTATGTTTTGCTCCTCACAAATATGGTATTTCTATTTACCAAATCAATGTGATTATCTTATTTTTATGTTAGACGGAGAACTTATTGAACAACCCTCGTACACTGAACATTTTGCATGGTTTGTTTACTTGGATTGAAAAATATTCCATTGCAATAGATCTATTATCACGGTCATCACAATCGCTTACAAATAACGTTTACTTTTTTCATTTTTAAGACAATGTTACAGGTTGAGGGTCTAACATTGCGAAACTGAGGAGATACAGGCAAATCGAGAACACCTTTGGCTTCTGATGGCCAAAGGAAAGTGAATTAGTCCACAGCCACCTATTCCTCCGATGGTTCTGCGTAGTCCCCATGCCCTGATCACGAGTGGATCATGCGCCCTGTTCACCCCCTCATGTAACATCCAATCAGTGCAAAGAAGGCACATGCACAGTCCCTGGTAGCCAATCAGTAAATCGTGTGATGAGTACAATCAATAACAGCATGACATGTCAGTGTGTATTCCTACTCACCCCCTCAGGCCTGTACAACAGTAACTGCTGGTCCAATTGTGTTGAGACTAGTCTAAACCTTGGTTAGTTTGTTTCAGTACCTGCATTAACCA
>JBCAUG010025310.1:0-10508 GCA_038406175.1 Haplosyllis leylae
GTTTGACTTTTTGACATTTGACATCTTTTTGACACATTCAACTTAAACCACCTCAGCCCGTCACAGGGCTATTTTTACTTCGGCAATCGATGGCATGGTAATGTAAATAAGTCATGGAGAAAAAAATTCTGAAAGAAATTTGAGTTAAACGGTCCTTTACCGTTAGTGATAGAATCAAATATTATTCATTTGGGTTGCATTATGAAAGAGTATGTTTTTTAATTAAGATTTGAAACGATTATTTTGCCACAAACGTGACACTTTGGTTTTTATTTCGGAATATTGCAATGTAAAGACATTTAATTGCCACATGAACAATAAGGATCCATCATGGCATGCCATTGTCGGCATCAGCTATTGTAACTGTTTTCGCGTTTTCAAAAGCATGGCAAAACGTAAAACTGTCGAAGAAAATTTCGGTGTTTATTTCTCTCAACTTTTTTTTGTCAGGACTTTTCGGGCTGTCCAGAAACTAAATTATTTAAACTGCTCAAATTAATTACAGTAAAAACTTTTTTGTAATTTTTTTTCCAATTTGATTGCAGTTAGTACAAGTCAGGTGCATATGGCCTTCATGGATACAACGGACCACGGGACGGGGCACACAGGTCACCCGGGCCACCACGCAGCCCCGGGTCCGGGACACCGGACGGACTCCCCGCGCATCCCCGCCGGACCCACCCCGTGGAGGATGCTTCCGGTCGAAGAGCGCGACAAGGCAATACCTGTGGTAAACAGGGTATCCTCCGGTATCCACATACCCGTGACGCATTACCCAGCACATCCACAACCTGCAGGTAAACCTCTCAGACCTCCTCATACAGAGGAAACTAAAGTATATACAGATGGGTTTGCACTAATTAGTATAACGGATAATCTGTGTTCACACTGAGTGGAAACAGACCCAATGTTGCTTTCTGGAAATCCAGTGTGCAATCCATGTTAAGAGGTGACAAAATCAAGGGAAGTTTTTGCCTTCTCTGAATGTCAATGCATCCTAAGATTAAATGAATTTAATTCTCACTGTATGTCAATAGCCCCCAGAAACAGAAATAACTCTCAAGACTAAATTTGCCATCAGTACTTTCAATTCCATTAGTGGAGATATACACTGCACAGCCACCATTTAGAATTCTAATCAAACCGAGTGATGGCCAAAATCTTCGTTGATCTTTAACGGAACCTAATATGAATAGCATACGCATTGGGATTGTCAGATGTCCATCTTGTATTGATGATGTCTTTATGACGCTCCCTTTCGCTCATGATCAATATAAATTAATCAAAAGTCCACTTTGGAACGATGTTCATTCTGTCCCTCAGTTTTAAATAAGGCCGGCATAGGAATCATGTTTTAAAACATACATTAAATTTTACAATAGCAGTAGTCTCTAATTTTTCTTGCCAACATGTGTGGTAAAAAGCTACATATCATTTAATCCTTGTTTTTGTTCCCTTAGATGAAAGTCCACCTGTGAGCGGCGGCCACATGCCGCACGATTCCTTCCAGTCAACGCCGTACACCGGACAAGGAACGCTTACATACTCCACCCTCACGCCACGTCATCAGGGGTCGTCAATAGCAGGATATTCCATCTCCATGGCGTCATCGCCCATGGCAACGACTCCAATGGCGGTTGCGTCGCCAACAGCAACTATAGCAAGCCCGGCCTATGAAGAAGTGCCGGCCCATGAACCTCGCTTAGACAAAAAGCCATTACGTAGTGCTCTTAAAGGTGCTAAAAAACAAGAACTATTACAAAGACAGTTACAGATGCAATTGCAACAGAAGCAAAAAGAACGGTTACGGTTAGCGTCGTCTAATAGTGACACTCCTAAAGCGCCGCCAAAAGTAGCTCCAAAACCCAAAACAGTCAAGATAGGTCAAAGGTACGTATACTGTATTGTATGTTTCGGGAAAATTGTAAACACTACGATATCTCTGGTAGTTAAATTAAGTGGTTTGGTTGCAAAAAGTTGTTGGGTTAGAGATGAAACCCCACCCGCTCCCACCCACTCTTTTTTTTTTTAATTTAATTAAGAGTCTGCATCCTCCACAGACAAAAAATTAATGCATTACTACAAACATTGCAATATCCTGAACAATTAATTAAAGTTGTAGTAAGGTGGGATGTGTCCTGGGAACAAAGTGACCACAGTGAAAATATTATGCCGTCAGATCATCTCACAAGATAGAAATTCATCGGATAACATTTCATAACTTCCTTTATTTGAAGTTGGCAAGACTACTCCATTGCAAAACCAAAATGCTTACTCAAAAACTAAGCAGCTGATACAATCAAAAACATGTAATTCACACGTAGTAAATGACTGTATTGTTTTATGTATTTGGCAAAGAATGAGGACATGAAAATTGCCAAAAACTTTCGGAGGCTGTTTTACATGTATTGTTTGTCAACTTTCAGTGCATACCGTATGAACTGCTGAAATTTTTTTAATTTCCCCAGTTGAGAATATCTTTGACTTGCATAATTGGATGATGTAAAAGGTTGAAATAATATTGTAGTTTTATAACTCATTATTAGGCAATAGGGAGAAAAGCCTCGAGAGGGAGAGGTAAAAAAAAATTCCGAGGCTTTGACAAATGAAGTTGAACACTCTGAACAAGGAGTTCCCTAGTGTAAAAGGCAATCAGCTAAATCATA
The DNA here is from genome assembly GCA_038406175.1 of Haplosyllis leylae. Classification (NCBI taxonomy): domain Eukaryota; kingdom Metazoa; phylum Annelida; class Polychaeta; order Phyllodocida; family Syllidae; genus Haplosyllis; species Haplosyllis leylae. Next base: position 2,667 of record JBCAUG010025310.1, read on the forward strand.
TGGCCTATTGTGCAAACTTGTTTACTCAATATTACCGCACCAGATTGGAAAATTATCTTATTAAAGCTGCTGACTATTTTTAGAAGTAAATGAACAGACCCGGTATTAGGCACATGTGTGTAGGTATTGCTGCACGTAGAAAAGCTGTTGCAGAAGGATTCTTCGAGAAAACAAAGAAATTGAACAAAACGGTTTTATATTTACTAGAAATGAAAATGTTCATTTAAAATCAGATATTGCCATGATTTGTTAATCGTTTCCTCTCGTATGCAAATAAAGAACACCAGGGAGCCTATTTTATTTTAGTTATTTTCAAAATATTTTCCTTTCTTTGTAAATTCAAGTGCACAAATGAAAATAACACTAATGCGCACTCAGTAAGTAAGAAATAGATGAAATTTAAAGAGTATTTTTACTAACTGGCGGCGAAAGGTAAAGTATTTAATATGCAGGACTTTACTTCGACCGTTATGGCTGCGTTACCATGGGTGCTGTGGAGTTTTGAACGGTTTGAGTGCAGAATTGATTTCATCGTTTCACTGTTACAGTGGAACCTGTATTGAACGGAACTTGTTTTGTGGACAAGTCAAAGTTATGGTGTCGTCTAAAGCTGTCCCTGTAAAAAAAACAACAACTTAATTCAGTAACCAGTCAATTGTGTGTGTTGGAACTTGTCATATGTGAAGAAACAAGACACCAACACAGATACGTGGACAAAATCCTGTACATATGGACCTGACAGACTTTTACGCATTTGTCAACTGTGTACAGTGAGCCGAGCCGGAGTGGCCGAATGGTTTACAGCGCTGTGCTTGCTGTCTGCAGGACGCATTGTTGTGGGTTTGAACCCCCACCAGTGGTTGAGGACACATGATCGGCAATTATGTGGATCAAAAAGGCTGGGCTGCCATGCTGATCTCTATACAGTCAGCAGGTGTTGCGCCAGAGACGAAGCTCAGAATCACACAGGTGACAAAGCACACAAGGCTTTGAAACCCAGGGCAGACATCACCGGAAGGACAAAAAGGACTTGTGTCCTCCAAAAATAAAAATTTAAATAAAAAAAAATTAAACTGTGTATAGTGAGGTGTCCGCTTGGTAAAAGTTTTACTGCAATTGCTTATAAATTATTATCGGGGTAATACATTTACACGTGGTTTTGTTGTTGTTGCAGGTTTCACGTGTTTTGTTGTTGACTGACATGGTATGTTGTTGCAGGTTTCACATGGTTTGTTGTTTAACACGTGGTTTTATTATTGTTGCAGGTTTCACGTGGTGGACCAGAGTAACAAGGAGAACCAGCCGATGTACAGCCCGGTGCCGCGACAGTCGAGCAGCGACGACCCCGACTACGACAACTTACACAGCGACTCGGACGACTCGGATATTCACTACCGGGACGACGATGACAGTAAGTAGTCTCGCAATACCTCCGTTAAAATATGGGTGGCCAACTTGTAAATACTAAATAATTGAAGATTTCACAGATTTGACTTGAGTCCCTTTAATGTTACACATTAACATCTGTTTTAACGGTCAATTAGTGAACCTGAATTTACCAACGTAATTTGGCGAAAAGAATAACCTTGTTACATAGGGAAGAAAGCTAAATCACAGATTTATGTTATTATTCTGAGAAGGTTACAATGGATTCAAGACCGAGACCAATGACATCCGTTGTAACCTTCTCGGTGCAATTATAGATCTGAGTCGGTGTAAATGAACCATGTCACACTCACTATGGGACTTCTGTTCTAAGACCTAAGGGTACATTCACACCGAGCAAAAGCGAAAAAGATCAAAGGAAAACCGACAAACATCAAAGAAACTGTTCGTTTTCGTTTGGTGTGAATGGGTCTTAATTTGGCTGGCTATGCGTACAGCAACAACATGAATTGCACTGGGTTTATTTTTCAGCTGAATTGGCAGCCAAGGTTCGGCGGCAGGACAGTTTAGCACGTTTCCTCAACAACCGGCCGCACAGACGGGAACTCATCGAACGGAATATTTTATTTAACCAAAGCGACAGGGAACGAGAGGAGGAGCGACATCACATAGGCATTACGTTAAATAGGTACGATCAGCTCGAACCGCGCAGTTTAGATTCCACAGATTCACACTACTGGTGCATTTACACTGACAGTGACCGAGACCGAGACCTGGATCGAGACCGATAACAAGTATACAAATTTACAAACTCAATGGCAATCTGTGTTGTTATCTGTCTCTGTGCAATATGAACACCGCTGTACAATTCCGTAGAACCCAATGTCATCGGTCTAGATCTCGGTCACTGTCGGTGTAAATGCACCACAAGTGAAAACGATGTCTTAATTTAAAATGAAATGTTTATTTTTGCAGTGTAAAGTTACGTTCATGCTTAACGTTTTAGTATCCGCATTTTTCTTCTGACAAACCAGTTTGATATTGACAAAACTGCGAAAATGAAGTGTGAACGAACCTTTACCGCAGTGTGACTGGACCTTAATGACACGACTATCGAAATAAAACACCCGGTTTTATTTTTTGTCGACATTTTTCCTGGCGGCTGCATCATTTAATTAAGGAGACATGTAGCATTTATCTAGTGGATTTACGTTCCTTTGTTTTATTCGTGTTTGTGATTGATCTCCATTTTCTGATTACAGGAGATTAAGTTTACGTCCAACTGCAGAAGAATTAGAAGAGAAAAATATTTTACATCGTAAGTAGAATTATTAATAGAAACAGTAACTGCAGTTTTCAATACTATGTGAATTTCAACGGAATCGAGAACACAATGATTGGTAAAAGTACATTTAGTCATATTTTTCATTTGCAGGGATGACTGATGCCGAGAGAAATGCTCTGAAAGAAGCCACAAAGAAAACCTTAATTAGAAAGGTGAAATAACATGATTGTTTTTGTGTTTTGTTCACAGTCCTTAAAATATGAAAAGCAAATGCAAAATGCGAGACGCAAAAAAGTCGTCGAGAATTCCTGCAGCAAAAATGTTCATTCTAATAGTTGATGAAATATGGGGTTCTACGAACGTAAATATAATTCCAGTTCCAAAATTAAATTCGCAAATAGTATGCAATTGTAATTTAGATTTTAATGTACATTGTATTGTAACATACGCTTTTTTCCTTTCATTGTAGTTGAGTTTTAGGCCAACAGTAGACGAATTAAGGGAAAGAAAAATCATAAAGTTCAGTGATTACGTAGAAGTTACGGACGCGCACGAGTACGACAGACGCGCGGACAAACCCTGGACGCGGCTTACTCCCAGAGATAAAGTGAGTACAGTACAACATGCTACCAAAGGCTACCCACACATTTTACTAAATATTCTTTATATCCGAGTGAAGCATAACTTGCTGTGAAAGACCACCCACTGCACTAGATACTCTTGTGTAAGTACAGTGCTAACGGGCATGAAAGGCCACCCACCCATTTCAGTAGATATTCTTAACATAGGATAGTTACTGAATACTGTTGGTGGTCAGAAAATTGTTTTGAGAGAAACCCCTGTGTGTAGCCTTTCTATTGTGTAGAACAGTAGACAGAATAGTGAGAGCTGTTGAGCTACTAAAGGTGTGACCAAAAGGGAAAAATTGATTTGCTGAGCCGTTGTAAAGTTCAAAGTTTACGATCGTTTACAAACTGAAGTTGATTCTTGTGTTTCAGGCGTCAATACGTAAAGAATTAAACGACTTTAAAAGTAACGAGATGCCGGTGCATGACGACAGTCGACATTTAACCAGGTATGAGCGATAATTCCTTCATTTGTGAGAATTGTTTAAGTTAAGCAGGCGTGGCACTCAAACAAATCTTTAGGTTTGTTATCCTAAATTTCTTGTTGCAGTAAACAAAGGTTCTTGACCAATGGTATTGATGTTTAGAAGTTCACAGCCTCAAGTGTGAATAGTGGAATTTATTCAACTTGACATAGATTGTTATCAAAAGAAAACTATAGATGTATAAATGCCCCCCCCCCCGAAGAAAAAGAATGGGTGACCCCCACTGCTGCTGCCAAATAAGAGGCTGCCGAAGGAAAAATCAAAGAATTAATTAAGTGAGATGTATTTATTTGATTGACGCAGGTTCCATCGTCCCTGACATCGGTTCAACAACAACGTCGCTAGAACTTAACCAATCATCGCGCAACTCTGATGCGGCGCGTCGGACCCACATCCGTTCTAGTGCGCGCGGGTCACCAAGTGCACACCGGTCACCAAGTGACCACAAATAAAACACACGGACAGACGCACCGGTCTAATAGTGATACATTGCAATATTGCCTAACACCAGTGTTACCTTGGTGGAGTCCTGTAATATTACCCGCCAGAGCACTTGGACAAATCTTCGAATAGCGAGAGAGACGCCACACTGCAGGCTCTGATGTAGGTCAAACTATTGTGCTTTGAGAAATGGGCAAAATTGCTTCAGGAAAAATGTACATGGCATTGATTTCTTTGTTTTTATGAACGCATCAAGGAAATATCAAAATTCACACATCAAAAATATTATGAAGTATAATGTTGCAAAGTGCAGCGGTCGTGTGACCATCAGTATAAATCGGTATCATTGTCGTCATTATCATCACTGGTTTGTGATGGGCGAGAGTTTTGCAGTTTGCCTTTTCTTTGTAAAGCACGTGACTTGGAGCGCATTCGCTTCGGATGATGCTGTCATCATTATGGTTCATTCACACTGACCGACTTCGATACCGATCTGAACGGCTTTGAGTTTAACTGTGTTCACATTAACGAATTGCTGCATTGAATCGCTGTCGGTTAGTGTGAAAAAGCCATAATTGTTCTTGACAATAGTCTGGACTACACCAGAAGTTGCAGTTGTGTATAAACCACATGTATTACTGTGTTTACTTTTTGAATTTTCCTTATATTTTAGCATATTTTTTGCTTCAAACTTATGTTTAATTGAAAACCAAAATAAGTGGTTGCAGTACAGTCAGTACAAAATAATTATAAAGGAGCAAACAAATCCAAAGAATTATTGTACTTACGGTGTACTACTTGTTAAGTTTTAACTGTATCAAAGGTAATTACTTGGAAATCATTTCAAATGCAGTTGGTTATTATCTGTGTTAACTCTTATTATCACTCACTCACAGAAGTTGTTGAATTCCCCCTTTTATCACTCACTGCCGAGTCTAATAAGAGTTGTATGCAACATTTTTATTTAGTAACATTGTATATTTGCCAAAATATAGAAGTCTTATTGCAATTTGTACAGAAGTAAAAACGGTGCCCCTGCGTAACTTAACGGTAACCATAGAAACATGTTTCAAACAGGTAAAAAGGGACGTGATTGACCAGTATGCTATGTCAATCAGAAGTCTACCTGAAGTACTAACAACACAAACAAGGCCTTGTTCACATGTAACGTTTACGTTAACATCAACATCAACGTTAAACATATTGCCCATGGTAACGTAAATGCAGAGTAATGGCGTGTTTACACTGCCTGACACCGAGCCAGATAAAAAATGGGTTGCACAGGACTGTGTGTAGTTGTTCACACTGCACAACGACAGATGACAATACAGATTCCAATTGGGTTCTGTGTACTTGTTCTTGATATCGATTCCTGGTGGTGTGAAGAGACCATTAGAGTGTACACCCATTCTTTGTTTTTACATCACCATGAGTACAATGTTGGCGTTAACAATGGCGTTGGCGCAATCATTACGTGTGAACGGACCTCAAAGCATAACAATTGAATGACGCACTTGAAGATAATTTTACCTCTTTAACGAAAAGCTTTCGCGGAGGAAGACGATAAAGTGTGACGAACTAGATTATTACCTTGTGTGTGGTAATTTTTCATCGCTTACAGATGTGTCCAAAAAGTGCCTATTCTAAAGATTAAGAGACTTGAATGGGTTACTTCAGCACTTCGGAATCCACCAGAAGTTGGCAAAACTATCCATAGTAAACTACGTACATTTGTGCACTGGACAGTGTACCCATGTCGTAGGTCAAGCTGAATGATATACAGAGAAACATGTCATCTTCGGCCACTTTTTTGCTACCCAAGCATAATAGTCACTGATGCGAAAACGGTCTTAAAACAGTGTAACCACATGATGAAAATTAACTCCAGAAAATCTGTTGAAGTCAGTTGCAAAAAATATTGCCAAGAATTCCTTAATTTGACCAAATTGTTTCTGTGATATTACGAAAATGGGAGATGGCCTCTCAAAAGGTATGGCCGTAAAGCAGACGTCTTTGCTGTGGCCGTGAGATTTGACAGCCGTTGATGACAGAGTTCACTGTACACTATTCTTTTTAAAGTATTGTTTGAGTCGTTTTTGACGGACCGCTCTTTTCTTCAATATGACGCCTTTTTATGTTTTGCCAGTAATAATTATACCCGCTTTTCTCCCCAACTATTTGTTGCTTTACTTAGTTTTCTGCTTTGTAAATGAAATGTCGGCCATTAAAACGAGAAATAACGTGTAAATGATTCAAATGAAAATAATTGGAAAAAAAGACACGAAAAAAATCAAGTGCGCCTCCAGTGGGGCCTCCGTACATTTGTATAGTTTGTAACATAGCATGTGAATATGTATAATGTACTAAAATGAAGAAACATTGTGTAATGAGAGATCTTCATGCAAAGAATGAAGACTTGTTGACCATTGAATTATGAGAATGCAGTATAGATTTAACAATGACGAAATATTATGTACACAATGCTTGTTTCCCTTTGCAGAAAACCCACGCTGAAAGAAAGCGATCAAGATCGTTTCTTTTTTTTAAAAATGTGTGTTGTGGTCTATTTACACCTATTGCTGCGTTGACGATAGCCATTACGTTTCAACGATACATTATGTACTTATTCACGCTTAAAAATTTTCCAACCGTTACCTGGTTGATGTGGTTTAGGAAACTGTTCTTCTCTCTTTGTTTTTTTTTTTTTTTTTTTTGCAGCTGGATTAAGTTGTGCAACAAATAATATTCAGTGTGAACAAAAACAAAACTTATCTCAACAATGACCTGATCGTCCACAAAATCGCTGACGCAGTGGTTGGTGTAAATAAGCCACAAACATGGCATCTTGCCGTATAATCAATTTATTTCAGAACTTGGTTGTTATAAATAATGAGAATAAAATAAATTGAAATGTATTTGGAAAAAAAAAATTACGGCGAAAAGCAGATCGTTGTGTTTTTGTTAGATTCGCGGAATGGTTGTTTTGATTGAAACTACTCGGTGGTACTATCAATAAGTTTGCTGGTAGTCATAAAAGTGGTACGAGTCCGTTGAGGCTTATTCACACTGAGCGTCCACGATGACCAAGATATCACCAAGAGACGGGCTCAGTACATTTCCAATCAGTAAATATATATTTCTGAGCTAAATTCCAGTCCGTGACAATACTGAAAACATAAGCCCAGATATTTTCCTGTGGTAGGTGAACTGTGTTTTTAACTTCTCTGGACTGATCTTCTTATATTTGAGGAAAGCGATTGTGATGCTAACTCAAATATATATAATTTACATATTAATCTATTGATCTTCGGGGAATTGATTGGTGTAGAGAGATGAGATGCTGGAAAAGATTGTTCCTATACAGGATTAAAATGTGATGGGAAAACCACTGCTTGGATTAAAATTGAGGAAGGTTAAAGACAGATTTTTCAGCCAGACAGCTGTTCGGGTTGAAGTTTCATGGTTTGTTGTTGTTACCGCCCGCATTCCGAAGGAATGGGGAAAGTACTGTTTTCACAGGGGTCTTGTCTGTTAACGGGGGGGGGGGGGTCCCCCGGCCAGGTCCAGTTGGGGTGGGGGGAGGTACCTGATCTCGTTCCAGCTGGGGGGTCCCCCGGCT
>JBCAUG010025321.1:0-10508 GCA_038406175.1 Haplosyllis leylae
GTTCTGTTTGTTTGATTACTGAGAGAATAGCGAATGATAATGACCTGTTTCGCAGACAGAATTCCGGCATATCTCATCCTCTGAGCACTGCGCAGACTCACTGCTGGGGTCGCAAGCTGAATAGAGACAGACAGAGGAATTACTGTATAATTTCTATTTAAACGTGACCCTGTAGGCCGGTGCAGCATCGGACCCAGGATTTCCCAGACGGGAGGCGCCAACCTCCAAGGTGGGCGCGCCAACCTATCATTTGGCCAATTTTTTTCCAAAAAACTGCATGAGAATGAAAGGATTCGAACCCAAGGGGGGCGCCATTGCTGTGTGTGACCAGGGTAGGTGCGAGCGCAGATATGAAGCAAATTGTAGTTATCTAAGCCTTCAGCCTCCACACATAGCGCCATCACACAGCCCTCAAAAAATCAAATCCAATTATATTAACTGTCCTGAAGATCAAATGATATGGGGATGAATTTGTTTTTGGATATTCCTTCAAATCACATTATTATGCGAGAGGGAATCCAAGAAGGCCTTGAGACCTCTCCCGCCTTTTGACGCTCCCTTCCCAAACTGATTTTCTAGAATTCGCTTAATATCTGTCTAACAATTCCTTTAGTATTATCTTCTTTTATACGTAACCATTTTGCATTGTTTAAGTCCAATCCTTTTGGAATTGTTTATCTTGGTAAAAAGTTCTTGCAAAAATGTGTGGAAATGCCACGTTAGCTATATTTCTATGTTACTACATCTGTATAATTGCCTAAATTGCTGAACACAATATTCAATGTGATTTTAAGGTTGTCCAAATATGAAGTTATAGAAATCCTTCAACCCTAATTCTGTTATTCCGCTCTCGTCTGGCTGGAAATTTTCAACAATTGGAGCCGGGTACCTCAATTACCGCACCACACATGAACACATATATTTGAACACATTGAATTAAAGTATGAACCCCTTTTTAAATGCAGAAATCGACAATCTGGCACTTTTTCAAATGTGTAGGTGTTGTGGCATTACATGTACTTGTTTATAACTAAAGGTAATTTTACGTGTAATTTGAAATAACTTCGATGCATTTCAGACAAATGAGTTATTTTCAATGTTTAACATTACTTTCAACACAATAAACAGTTTGGGTAGGGGAAACTTTCAGGTTTTTTTGCATTGTATGTTTACAATTTACGTACCAGGGATTGTACGTATTTGCTTTTGTTCCACATGTTTAGCAATTGGTTAGGAAAAAAACTAGAATAAATTTCACTCCTCTACTCACCTTGAAATTTCACACCGGGCAGACATATTAAACAGGAAATCAACGATACTTTCAACATATCCCACAAAAGGTTATTCATGATAAACAGTTATGATAACTTAATTCATCGTTCCTTAACATATGTTGCTGATGCCTTTCCACTCTAGTTGCGATGCAGATCACCAGTCTTGAACTCTGTTCATACTGAGCGATTGCGAAGGCAAAGCGAAACTTTTCTTTGACATTTGCGATAATATTGTTGGCGACATGTTAATAAATGAGCAGACAAGCTATTTAAAACAAGCGATGCTGCAATCGCATTCACATTCACATTTGCTCAGTGTGAACAGATCATAAAGAGAAACGCTCTCACTGTGCGATTGCGAAGGGAAAGCAAAACTCTCTTTTGATGTTTGCGTCAATATTGTTTGTTACATAAATCAGAAGACAAGCCATTTGAAACATACGATGTTGCAATCGCATTTACGTTAGCAATTACTATGCGTAAACTGATCCTAAAAGAAACATGCATGACTGTATCAAACAATTTAGACAAATATTTAAACGTAATTATGAACTGATATTTTTCCCTTGATTCAGTGGAACTGTGTGTGCAGAACATGAAATAAAATCTCACGATACGTTGTTTTACTCTTTTGGTTCGTGCACACTGACCAAGACCTATACCGAGAATTGTTCCCAGAAGGTTTTTGGGATATTCAGTATGCAAAAATTCTACAGAGGAAAGGATGAAAAACACAAAATTTATTTATCTTTTTTTATTGGTCTGAAAGTCTCATATTTCTCTTTTTAAAACCATCGTAAAATGATGTATTTTTCAACTTGTCAAAACAGTGGCGGGTTTAGAGGGCTCAAAGAAAGAGTGTCTATCCTCTCGACAGTTTATTGGTGAAAAATTGGCCAAATAATATGTTGAAGCCGATCACTTTGGGATTAATGGAGCCAAAGTTCTGGCAAATCCTGGATCCGTCACTGTAATATGTTATGCCACACATCAGTACCGTGTCAAGTGTTTTGCATAGAATCTAAATGCAAACTAAAAACGAAAGGAGAACCTCGCCGTAATGCTGGAATACCCCGAAGAGGTGTCAATTTTCTGGTGCTGAATTGTGATGACAACTGTGGTTGAAAGAAGTAATTTTCTTCTGATATAAACTGAGAATTCGACTGAAAAATTTCTTAAGTATGCCAAAATTGGTAGTCCACTAGAATAAGCCTTCTTACCAAACCATGTCTTGTGTATTCATCGCGTCCAGTAAAAAGTTTTTTATTGATCGTACTCGGTCAATTTTCATATTGTCTTTATTGGCTTGAAACCCTGATCTTAGGGTGGTAATTTTCAGATACCAAAGTGATATAAAGTAATAATTCTGTCATATTTGACATCTTTTCAGACGATTAAATTTGATCATACATAATAGTTAATTATTTCTCTCGTTTCACTTCAAATTTTAACCTATGAAAAAATATTGACTCATTTGAAACACAAAGACATCAGATTTGCAAACAATGCCTACTTTGCATGTGGTTGTTACATAATTGACAAGTTTTATGTTCAGATAAAAGTACTCTTTTTGGACTCACGACAGATCTACCAACCACAACAAAAGCATTGCTCACGATTTTCTCATTTTGTCACTTGTATTGTATAAAATTGGACTGTAACACGTAAAAAACGTCCATTGCTGCATGCATGTAACTTTTCTGAAAGGAACGAATATGAATTCCAAACACATTTGTATCATTCGGAGGCCATCTGAAAGATAGGAAATTTTGCGACTTTTGTTCTTTCACGAAAAACTGAACGATACTGTGCATGAAAACTAAAGTATGTGTGGATTAACTTTTATGTTATTTGATGTAAAGTTTGTACAAAACCTAACCGGGAAACAAGTGAAAAGAAAAAATTATTCCCTCAAAAGAAAACCAAGTGTGACAAATTCCAATTTCCATTTCTGGTTCAATTTGTTAAACAATTTTTTTTACTTTTTAAAGTGGTTTGAAATTGACTATAATAATTCTATTTTAAATGTTGTGAAAAGTACATATTATATGAAATCTTTTCTCGAAATGTAATCGCGAATGAACTTTAAATATCCGCATCGAAGTGTGAGAGTTCATCTTGCTTCTCCTCCATCCTCCCCCACATCATTTTGCGGGGGGAAACCTTTGCGTATTTCCAATCGTAATTATTTTTGTACGTTTGAAACAATTATAACTCAATTGCAGCATTCTGGTTTAACTGGGGAAACTGAATTTTCGAAGGGAATTTTAGAAGCGCCAAGAATATTTGTCCATTCAATCATTGGCGCATTCTGAATTGATTGGAACCCTGTACTAATTCAGTTAGGTCCAGAAACAACAATTTATGACTTCAAGATTTAACAATTATTTATTAAGTTAATACTAATTACAAACACTTGTGTCACAATGCCATAATGAAGCAAAATTATTAAGTTGTTCCACTTGAAAAACACAAACACAGAGACTAGTATTGGATGCATAAGATAACAAAAACACTCCATGTATTCATATTAATTTAAAGAAATTAGTTTCAATGAGTAGAACAAAATCATATAAAATTATCAAGAAGATAATTTCTTTGCAAAATTGGGCGAAATGCTAATATTTTCTGACTCGAAGTAAAATGTTAAAAAGCTTAAGAAAATCTATCGAAAAACATCACAAAGAAAAGATCCAAGCAATATATAATATGATTCGGCGATATCAGAAAAAACTCATTCATGATATCTAATCATGGATCGGTGTTTTCACGATGAACTGATGTATGATACCCTGGCCTTCTGGGTGAGCTTATTTGCGAAACGAAATGAGTTGCGAAACCAACTGTACCACTCGCACTGCTCATGGAATTGCTATGATTCGAATAATAGTAATGTTTAGCTATGTAGTGAAGTCACGGTTATTTCTTTCAATGACTGTCGTGTTGTAGTATTCCTGAGATCGGTCATACGGTAAAGTCTGTATCTCTGGCTTCATGCTTAGACTGCTCGCTTGACTTTCTCTTTCCTTCTTCAAATTGTCGAAATGTTGCCTCAACTGAGTTATGAATCCCTGCAGTTATGTAACACTTTATCATTTAGAAGCAATCACGTTTTTCCTAAAAGATAGTTTTTTTTCAAAATTCTTATAGAGTTAAGAAATAAATTATTTTGACTAAAAACATTCAAATTGGAAGGGGCTGACAGTTGTTTGCTTCTGTAATCCGAAATGTGCACGTGCGAAGCGGCAGAGTGTTGGACTCATAGACTAGATATTGTTGGATTAAATGCCACAGGAGCTGCATACCTTTTGCTAGAAAAATTCTTTTGACTGTCACCCGAAAAAGTCTTTGATGCCAACGTTGTCAACATTTCCACTTTTGCGTTGTTCGTGAAAAGCACGAAAGCTGCATCATACCATACCATAGGAAAGTACATTACCTGTTCATTGCAATAGCCATCCTTGTTTTTTTCCCCAGGCTGACTGTCCATCTGCTCGTACTGGTTGTAAGTGACCTCAGGCTGAAGGTACCCTTCGTCATCATATGCCTTGTTATCCTTAGCTTTTAGTTCCGACTGTTCCAGTGAGATCGGACGATCGAGAACCACGGCTTGTGTGGCTGAGAAGGGAAGAGGACAAAAATGAAGCAGAAATCATCTTGGACTCTCAAATGAACTCGAGTTGCATTCAAACGGAATGAAAGATTTGTTGCCTTACCGAAATTGAGTACTTGTCCAGAAAATATCTAATTCCTGTGTCAAGGTTTTGACGGTTAATTTTCGACGGCCAAAGCAACACATCTTTTGTTCAGTTTGAACACAATGAGTGATCAAGTGAGTTTTTTGTACAAATACGGCCTTGTACATTGCGGAAAGAAAAACATGTCACGATAATTCTAGTCTCCAGTACCTGCATTAGTTTATTTGAATATGTCACAGCATAAATTAGGTTGAAATTATGCGTGAACGTTTAATATTGAACTGCTTTAATATTCGAGGAATCAAATACATACGGTCAACGGACATGAAGAACACACTATCTGTTCGCAGGGTGGCACTTTCCTTCTCCGGCACTTTTTTCACACAAACATATCTATTGAAACAATTAATTTACAGTATTAAATGTAACCAAAAATATAAGAATCTCTCTTTGTATTGCAGATAATAAAGTGTAGTTCTGTCCTGGTCCGAATTCAGCGTGTTAGCTCATAAGATTATCATTGTATTCAATCGGAAGGGAAAAGTAAACAGGTTTTTCTACCGTTTCTTTACTGCAATGACGACAACGACAATGACAACGATGACCAGAACTAAACCACCAGCCGCAGCTCCAGCAATGATAAAGATATTTTCGGGTAGTGCTGTAATACATGATCATTCGTGTTGAAACAAAGTTAAATTACCATTTTAAAAATTTGCAATACTACTAAACCACAGGTGTGAAATTGTCCGAACAATATGGAAAGACATAGTTTTGTTGAATATAAGAATTCATCTGAAAACAAAGACAAAAGAAGCAAACCATATCTAAGGGCCCATTTACACTGAGCGATAGCGATAGCGAAAACGAAAATTTACTTTGATGTTTGCCGCTTACACTTTGATCTTTTCTGGTGATTTTTTGATCTTTTTTGTTTTCGCTTTTGCTATCGCTCAGTGTAAACGGACCCTAACAAGGCTAACTTATCGTTTAAAATTTTTTTGAGGACATAAGTCCTTTTCGTGGGGTCACTGATACCCCTGTTTTGGACTTCTGGTGACGTCCGCCCTGGGTTTTAAAACCAGGACCGATCCTTTGCACGCTTTCTTGCTTGTGTGATCCTCAGATTCACCTCTGGTGCGACACCTGCTGACTGTATTGTGGTCAGCATGGCAGCCGAGGCTTTGTTTAACTAGGCTAACTTGAAATGGGCCGACAAGGTCAGTCGTGGTGAATTCATGTTCCTTGCCTCTCCCTTCTATGCAGAATTTATAGACCAGTTGCTAATTTAAACCTTTGGAACTTACATGTTTCAGTGGGAGGTGTCCCTGGCAAGAAAATCAACTCAGCTGCATCAGATGTCCCTGAGCTACCGTATTCATTCTCACACCTGCACGAGTAGTTCCCTCTATCCGCCTCCTCCATGGTGAACTCAAGCACGTTACTACCGATTATCACATTCTCACCGTCCTCATCCAGTTTCTTCCATGTAAAAGTCCGACATGGCGGGTTCCCTACGTCCATAGACCCAGTGTCGCACACCAGCGCCACCTGCTGGAATTCGTACCTTCCGAGTTGTCCAGGCTTCACAACGGGTCTTCCGCTTGGCGCATCTGGAAAATTTTGAATCAGCATGACATTGCTTTCAAAGTTACCAACTGTAAATGTTCTCACAATAGATGGTTTTTGTTTCACAAATGTAGCTTGATTCGAAAAACATTTCTCTTCTCAAAATCCGCTGCATTCAATTCTTGAAATGGATGTGTGAAGAGCTCTTTTTCTTTGATTTGTAGTTTGGCGGTGAGTGTTCTGAGCGAATTTTTAAAAATCATATTATTATGGCTTGAGATTTACAATTGAATTATGTTTAAAAATCTTTCGAGGAAAGATTCAGACATAACACTTACATTTTACGTCAATTGTTTTTCTGACAACAATGGCATCACCAAAGATAGGGTCCAATGAACACTCTATGTGCTTTCCATTGTCCTCTTTTGAGAAACTGAAAGTGAACAACCAGAAAATTGTCTCGGCACCAAACTAACACGAGAGCTTAATGTATTTACTTTGATGAAGAGTAAAAAAAATTTTTTGTGTTCTCAGCAAGCCTTGAAACTAAAGAACAGCCATTTTGGGAAGGAAATGATGAAAAGGATTCAACGTCTATGCATGAGTCGTAATCTCATAGCGTAATTGACGCGTCAATTGATAAAGCGATAAGTTGATGAGTACTCACGTTGATCGCATTGTAATTCTTTGTTGCAATGATCCGTCATTATTACCATTAATTTCAATGGGTTCTCGTACTGTTTGTCCATTTATCTTCCAATACATCGCAGGCGCTTCAGGTTTGATGCGGTTTATTCTGCATTCCAGATGAGCAGATTCTCCCGCCTTTATGTCTTCCACCAGCAGCCTCAAATCTGATAACTTTGGTAAAACTGTGTTGATATAAAATGGGTAAAATAAGATTTATTTATAGATGCTACTATTTTTGATGACCTAACTCAATGCTATTTGATGGAATGGACGGTTGATTGGCCAATAGATTCAGTCTTTTTTCGAATCTAATTACAATGCGAAAATAATAAAACGCTATTGGCCGATTTAGGAAAGGTCTCTACGGTCCATGTTTTCTCATTGTCATGAAGTTCCTTTTGTCAACATGGGTCTGATAATAGGTTCATCTTGGTTCTCGATACTCGTGTTGAGATGTCTTGTGTCGATTCTTTGTTGTTCAACCGAACTTGCCTTTAAATCTAGTCACAGCCAACCAATGAAAAGCCAAACTTACTGTAAACAAAGAGTTGAATCTCGTATTTATATCCAGTATCTCTTGCATTTTCACCATAGAATTTATAATAATAATTGTCGTCATCCGTGACGTTTACGTTATAAAACGTTAATCGTCCCGTCGTAATATCTAAAATCACTTTATCCGACGTAAAACATGGAGCGGTATCGGTGCTGCAATAACCGTCAAAATACCGGGTCCGTTCAGATATTTCATGGTGATAGAAAGCGACAGTTCTGCTCAGAGATCCTTTGTACCATCGTAGTTCCGTGTATTTCCCATTGGGAGGCGGAGCTGTGATGTATAATGATATTTGTTTTCCCTCCTCAACCATCATTTTGATTGGATCTACAAACATGGTACGAATTTGAAATAGATTGACATTAAGAAATTAAATTCTTGAGATGATTGAAGAGATGAATATTTTTACTGTATAATTTACGATGAAATACTTCGGACAGAAATAGATTAATCAGATGTCATTTTCCGAACATGTTTGAGTTCAAATGACAGTTTTTTCCGAGTATGATTCTAAAACATTCTGTGCGGAATATGAGAAACGTTATTATTGTGTGTCCAATCGATACACAGAAAACACAGTTATATGAGACAACTTTACGTAAAAACGTTCAAACTGAAGCATTTTATCACCATTCTGCAACGCTAAATAAAGAGCTGAAAGCATTTGTACTTACACACGCACGATCCTTGCCTAGAGCACACTTGCTCGTGGACGCACTGTCCAGTGAACGTACACTGTGGAGGTTGACAGTAATCTGATACGCATGCGTAACCGGAAATAATTACGCAGTCCACTCCTCCTTGGCACGTGAGTGCTAAAATTTAACAGTTTAAGGAATATGAACATTTAGTATAATTCTGTCAAAGAGAAAGATCTAAGTTTTGTGGCAGAAGGACATTTTAAATAATTTTCCCCAAAGAAGATCCAAATAAAAAGCCATGACCTATTTCCCAAATCTTTTGGGGTTATAGTACCTAATAGTACAGTTAACGTATAATAAAAACTGCAAAATCAATTCAAATTAATATAGAATCCTGCAAAAAGTATCTGTAGATTTTTTTTTCTCTCTTTGGTATTTTTTCTGATTCTTTTTACAGTTTCCCCTCATTATATTTTGATATTAGTCCTTAATTCTGCCCACTTTATTGTCCAGGAGAAAGGTCTCCTTGAAGAGAAGGAATACACATTTATACACTTCCTGGCTAAAAAAGAAAAACTTCAAAACATTGGAAAATGCCTCACCTGTTTGACAGATTGAGTTACGACAAATTTGATTTTGACTGCATTGGGAAGAATCACTCATCGTGTCGCAAGCTAGAAAAATACAATGTTAAGCCATAATAATCGTCATAATAATTCCATATGCATTCAACACAGATCTCTTCAAGACACGTTTTTTATTTTATTTTCATCCATATTTTATGTCCTTTGTGAATATTTTGAATGGTTTCAGAAAACCGTGCACTTCACCTCAACTGAGCGTGCCAATACCTTTATGGTACCAGCAGATAGTTCGTGAATTAAATTATCCGTGTTTTCTCTTTTTTGAGATTAATTCGTCAACTTAAGAATAATTTAACTAGAACTATTCAAGCATGACTGAATGCTATTGAAAGCTTTTCTGTGTCTCCCACTCACTGTTGGCTTTTTGGAATTTTTACTGATGATAAGCAAGTGATGTGTCCAAATACAGGTTTTTTTGTTTTTGGGGTCTAGTCTAATTTGAATTCAAAACAGTGAAAACTCAATTAACAATTTTATTCTTATGCTTGGACCAACACTTCCACAATCGAAGGTTCATTATTGAATAATGTAGCAAGGTGATGGTGCAAAAAAGTCCTCATATTATCACGTTTGTCCTGACTACTCCCAAAAGAATATCACACAATCACGTCGTGTTTACTCCTTGTCCAGAAGTCGGCAGTGTTAATTTGCAGTATGCTTTGTTTGTGTACCCATGAATAGCAATTAGCGTCGGGAAAGAGCGAATTGCGGACTTTCTATTGTTTACATATTAACTGTACATTGTACACATAGATCTAATAATAAATCACAACTCAAACTGACTTTTCCATTTCACCTACATAAACATAATCATCAGGTAATAATGTTACCATAGTTACTTATAATATTCCATCTATATTTGCAGTTAGAGAAGCACTGAAATTGACTGTAAGAACAAAATGATGCACACGCCCACTGTGTATTCAAACGATTAACTGCTACAAAATATTTAAAAACAAACCTTGTGATTCGACGCATGGCAAAATTAACAAACAAATAATGATGAATAATTCCAGTGGCATTCCTGCGGGATTACCTTCACCACTGTCCACAGTCTATCTTTAGAGTTTATTTTTTTTGTGGAATCACGAAGTTGCGTTGGCGATGCGTTTCCAGTCTGATTGTAATCTAGAGCGCGCGGGACAAGTTCAATAAAGTTACGCAAAAATTGTTTGAATGGCAATGGTATAACAATTGTATTTTCTCAACGTCACCCGAATGGATTCAATGACGCATTCGAGGTTTTCGAAAATAACTCAAATTTAACATTTCTGGTGTTTTTGTACAACTGACTCTGCTATTTAGATATATATGTTGAATAAGAAATCCTAAACTGACGTAATACTTCACTTTTGGGATTTGGATCATATCTAGATTCAACAAGAAAGATGGGGAGGGGGTACTGAGCTGGTGGGGGGTACCAGGGCTGAGTACCC